>CAJVPT010005956.1:0-11562 GCA_910592055.1 Acaulospora colombiana
AGAAAAAAAGCCTTACTTTAACACTAGAAAAGGTCTGTGCACACAAAGAAGACTATTTCAACAATATGGCAGATACATTAGCAAAATTAGCTAGAAAAGAAAATCCAATAGAATAGCAACACATACCAGAAATGGGTGCAATCTTCTCTATAATCACATGGAAAGGTCTGACCATTGATATTGGTATCTGGGAATTCATTAAGGGATAGAATTATCGAAAGATTAGTTTTGACTAAAGTAATCAAAGACGGATTCAAAATAGATAAAGTAAAGAGGAAACCAAGATAAACTGGACAGTTTTTTGGAGCCAGTTTAATATTTATCATATATTGTATACATCCTTTAAGGATAATAAGAACAAAAGCTTTTTGGTGAATCTTATTCACAATGAACTTCTGATATTATAGATACTTAGGAAGCAAAAACCAGAAGTTTATAAATCAACTACTTGTATTAGATGTGGAACTTATAAAAAAACAACTGATCACCTATTCTTGTGTATAGTAACAAGCTTTGAAAAACTAGACATCTGGAAAGAAGCAAGTAGGAAGTTGGTCCAATATATTACTGATCAAGTGGAAGTCAAAAACGAAAATCAAGAAGCTATACTTTAAGTAGTTAATACATGGCTTAATAAGATATAGCAATAGGAACAGAGTCTTTTTAAAATAATATATAGATATATATATAAAGACAAAATGAAAGATATTGAAGACTTCCTCAAACTACATTACAAGATAAAACCACTTATCACAAGAAAAGCTATAGGAAGACTATGTCAACGAATGCAAAAGAATTTCAAGAAAAAGATCTGGAACAAATGCTGCAAGGTGGTAATTGAATAGGAAAAAACCTTGGGTATTGATAGGAGATTCAAACGACACCGAGTTCTGAAAAACAAGCTTGAAAACACAAAAAATCCAGAAAAAGATAATAATCCTTTAATAGACAAGATATTACATAAAGAACAATCCCAAGGTATAAATCTCGAGAAGATTATTGAAAGATGGATAGTTAAAGGGGGAATATGGTTAGGTATTTGATCTGCCATTTAGAATTTTGGATGATTTACGATGATGACCTGTAAGCAATGAACTTAATAGCTAAAGGATAATCCAAGTTATTAAGAGAGTAAAATATCATCTCCTAAGTTGCATCTAGAGAAGTTAAACTTCTAAGACAGGTGAGCTGTCATGTGAAATCTTTGAAATTGTATAATATTTTAAATATACAATAAAGATAAGCTGTGTCAGCCTAACGGCAGATTAAAAAAAAAAAAATAATAATTTATTTAGCCAAATTAGTTTATACTTAAAAAGTGAATAGATTTAATTAAAAATTAAATAGTTAATATAAATTATTAATAATAGATTTCAATTAATTAGTATTAAGATTCAAATTAATTTTTCTAAATTCACTAGACTAATCTGATTATATATATATCTGATAGGTTTTTAATAATTCCTCTAATACATCCAAATTATATTATTCACTTAAATCTCAAAAAGGAATATATTATCTTTTTTATTATAACCTATAATATCAAATCAATTCTGATTAACTGATTTTCAATTAAACATAACACTAGATTGAAATATCTTGAGCTAAGAAAGTCAGGTTCCAAAGTTTGCTAATATAGTTGGGATTAAATTTGTTCAGATAATTATTACAGTTGTAAAAGTGAATTCTAAAATTTTGTTCATATTTAATTTAAATATTTATTGTATAATCAAACCAAACATCTTTCTTCATGCAATCCTCAAAATATATCATTTTTAGCCCAGCAATTAATGGAAAGGCCAGAAGTCTATTCTCATACAATTCATTATTTTTCTTATATGGCTCTTATATGATAATAAATTCTAGATCTTGTAATTGTGATCTGGAAGTACTATTACTATATTATAGAATCACAGATCTTAATTAAAATTTTTCTTTTGAAGAAATATTTATAGATAAACATTGAATTATTTTTTTTCTCTTCCTTTAGTATCTCAATTTAGCAATTTATCAATTTCAAGATAATTAATAGTAAATAATAATCCTTTGAATTAAAGACTAAAATATAAGATTGAAATATTATTTATTTAGTTTGAAATAGCTCCATGAACTTTCTCATATTTTAAGTAACTTAATCCATTAACTAATAATGTACAAAGATAAGTTTTACTTCAATAAAGACACTCATGGCTTTTTAATCCTTTAATACGCATGAATACTTTCTACTTTGGCGTAGGGGTTTAGGTACTTTGTAACAAATTCCACGGTCGATCATTTTGCGACAGATTATCAAAATCATGCGATAAATCAGTAGTGATATTTAACCGGCAATAGATCATCTATCAGAAATCAAGAAACATGTCTGATAACGTTGCCCATGCTCTTAGTGGTAATGATTGAATTCTTTTATGACTTTACGTGATATTAAAACTTAAAGCAAGTAATGCTTCTCGTTTAGGTGCCGGAGGTGGTATCATTTCAATGGTTCTTACATATCCCTTAATAACTGTTAGTTCCAGACTCCAAGTTCAAAAGGACAACAAGGGAGCGGATGCGTACAAAGTAAATTAATAAGTAATGCCTAAGTTTTTGAGGAGCAAGTCTATTTGCTCTCTTTTCCATTGAAACACCTATTTTAACAATGTCTAATATATAGGGTGGAAGGGATGCCATCGTAAAGATCATAAGAAATGAAGGAGTTGGTGGGTTATACTCGTAAGAATTGATTTATATTCTACAATGCACATTTTTATTAGAGCCTCGAGAGATCTCACAATTGTGATTAACCTAAATCAGTGGGTTAAGCTCCGCTATTTTTGGAATCGCTGTGTCGAATGGTAAGTAATTATGACTGTTTATGGATGACTCTAAGATATTTAACTTAAATTTGAACTTAGGTGTATATTATTACTTTTACGAGTGGACCAAGGCATTATTCGAGAAATCAACCCCGGGACGGCCTATATCGATTAGAGGATCTATTATGGCTGGTGCAATAGCGGGTGCAGCCACAGTACTAGTTACTAACCCAATTTGGGTGGTCAATGTAGGAATATCAAAATTTACAAAATTATCACCAAAAGCTATTTATTTATTAATGAGTTTGAATGTTTAGACCCGTATGACAACACGTAAAGAATCATTATACGAAGAAAATGCCGGTGAATCGAATGACAATGCGAAGCAAAGGAAATTAAGAACGATTGGGACTGTTTTGAAAATTTTAAAAGAAGATGGGATCGCATCCTTCTGGCAAGGTGTCATCCCTGCTTTAGTATTGGTGGCAAACCCTATTATTCAATATACTACCTTTGAACAAATGAAGGCAGTGATAGAAAAAAGAAGTAAATTGGGAAACATCCACTTCTTTTTACTAGGTGCTATTAGTAAACTTATTGCTACTGGATCCACATATCCTTACATGTAAGTTGAGTTTTTTTCAGCCGATTATCACCATAGAGTGTTTGTTCATCGCGAAATTGCGTATTTCCTTATTTTATACTATATAGTGTAATCAAATCGCGTATGCAACTTCGTCAATCGTCAAAAGACAGTGCTCGCTATAAATCGGTGATGGATGGACTGCGAAAAATTATTCGTAACGAAGGAATTGGTGGTCTTTATAAAGGAATCACATCGAAACTGCTTCAATCCGTCTTAACTGCAGCATTTTTATTCATGTATAAAGAAGTTCTCTTTAAATATAGCGTGGCTTTCTTATTTCTTATTGGGGCTAGGCAGCGTATAACACAGTAAATAATGTGCTATTACAAACTTTCATTTATAATTGCGAAAATAATGCATGTTTAATAGAGAAGTAATTCTATATCAATATTTATACAAGAATATCATTAACAAGCAATGATAATTTTTTAATTACTAAATGTATGAATTAATTCCTGTAATACATTATAGCAAAGGAATTACTTTCGATATTGTCATTTCTGTCGGAATTATGAAAAAGATCTTGCGTTTTCAATAGATAGTCAATACATTATGTTCACTATTCTTCATTACTAAATATCTATTTTACAAACTTTAATTATATTTATTAGTATAGTTTTTGGAATTTTTTTATAAATAATTCTAGTTTATTAAAAAATTTTTATATTTGTTTTTACTATATTACAAGTTTTATATCAGATTTTAATCCAAGCTATTGATTGGTTACTTGAAAACTTTAAGGATATTTAATTTAAAGTAAGAATTATTGTTTATTGAGGTTATCACGTTTTTTAATAAGCTATTTATTTTAAAAAAATTTTTTTTAATATATTAATATATCATAGAATTCTTTTTTTTTTAACTCACAATTATATTATAATGAATTGTTTTTATTATGAAATTAAAACTAAATCTACAATTGTTTACAGACTTTTACAATATAATTAACCTGTTATTATATATATTATTTTAAGTTAGATTTTAAGAACAATGTTACACTTCCATGATAGATTAGTTATAATCTTTATCTATCAAAATCATTATCAATAGTTTATTACTATTAATCGATCTGAAAATCAATAAATTCTCAAGTTAAAAAAAAAGAAAAAAGAAAAGTGATTAAAGAAAAAGAACAATTTAAGGTTTTCCAAAAAAGTCTAAAAATAAAAATAATCTCTTCTCAAAAAGAATTTGTCTAATTGAAATAGTTTTTTTATTTCACTTGAACTTCAAAAGAAAATTTCTTTTTTACTACTTGTAATATTAGACAAGTCAATTTAACTGATTTTTTATTTACAGTCCTGAATATAAATAACTGACCCCCCTAACTCCTAAGAAAGTAAATAAATTTAAAAACATTAATAATGCTGATCCTTAGTATATTATGTAATTCCTCTGTGCTTCTATTAAAACCTCCATATGACGATTTATGCTGCCTACTAATTTGGTGGCAATTCAGGTGAGAGATTGTTCTATTCTCTCTCTATTAATAGTTTTAGAGACTAACTGATTGAATTTTTTTTTTTTGTTAGGTTTAATTTCAATACCTGCCAAACATTTTCAATAAGGTTTTGATTGGGTGACATCGACGGCCAGGAAAAAACATTAATGCCCTTTTTTTCCTTCCAAATTTTCACAATTTTTGAATGATGCTTCAGATCATTATCTTCTTGTAGAAATTATTTTAAGTTATCTGCACCAGAAAATTCAGTAGAGGAGGGTAGAAAACCCCTTTCATAGATCTTGCACATAAAATCAACATTAAGGTTTTGCCAGAAGTATACTAACCTGCCAAATCCAAAAGCTGAAAAACACTCCACACATAGATTTTCGGTGAGTGCTTGACAGTACAAACAATTTTTTTTTTCTATCTAATTGCCAACACTTTTTTTTCGATAGGAATAAGTAAAAAGAACTCTTATCTATAAAAATAACTGAGTTCCAATCAAAATTTTGATGATTTTTTGTCCACTGGAGCCATTTTTTTTATGGTTATCTGTAAGAAGAGATTTTTAGATTTCGTTTGCATATTTGTCCCCAAATTCATGAATACATCACTAAATAGTTCTTGAACTAATGCTTATATATTTTTTTTTACATGATTCCTTGTATTTCATCACTAGTTATATTGTGCTCTGTTTTTGTCATTTTGATTATTTATTCATTCTGCTTTGTTGTCATGTTGCATCTCCGGCCGGTCTTTGATTCGTCAAATAGATCTTTTGAGATCCACCACCTTTGGATCCAATAAATAATAGTGGATTTAGAGCAGCCAACATAAGCTGCTATCTCTGAAAAACTCATGTTCTTTACCTTTGGGTGTTCATGTAAAAATATGATTTCATAATGTCTATGAAGTGGAAGGACCATAATTTTGATACAACATTCACTAATAATTTATCTCCTGACTTAGAAGTCCTACAAATTTGAAAATATACACGAAATCAGGATTGGTGTTACCCTTGAATGGCTGAAATTTTGAAAGGGTGTTATTAAGTAAAAAAAAAAATAGATCAGGTTAGTTACTTATGTTCAGGGTTGTAAGTAAGCATCAGATTATAATACTGTATTTTAAAGAAAACATTTAGACCTTAACTTTTTTTTATTAAAACTTTATTATTACCTGAGGAACTTAAGTAAGAGATAGAAGTTTGCAATTCATATTATTCATTACTTTTGATATTATAAAAGTTTTCATAAAGAAATTTGGGTTTCTGAAGACAAACATTTTCAAAACATTCTTTTTAATTATCAATAATATTATTGAAACAGGTGAATATAATCAATAAGAGCTTGTTTATATTCAAAAAGCTAATATGTTTTGTGTTAACTAATCACTTTTAATGAGAATTTGTGTTATATAAAATTTAGGATCAACTGAGATAGACAAAATTCTTTAGAAAACTATAAAGTAGATGCTCTAAGAGAGCCAAGACAATTAAAAAGAAATAAAATAAGTCTTTTTATTATAAAAAACCTCTATAAATCTCTTATTTCAAAGATTAAACAAGTCTTTAAATACTTCACAATTAGTTTTTTTTTTTTGAAAAATTTTTTATTATTGATATCAAAAATATTACTTTACTTTTCTTGATTATCAAAAGTCAAGTTTTTGAGTGAAAATGTTTATAAACAAAAAGAAAAGAATAGATGCTACTCTTGAAGCTATACTTCAAATTATTTTAAGAAAAGTGTTAAGAATTTATTAGTAAATAAATGTAAAAACTTCTTGTGAATATCTTTTTTATATATGGTTAAAAAATTAATGAAAAGAGTTTTATTAATATATATAATTTTATATTATTATTATTATTTTTATTTTTTTTTTGTTTAATCACAACTGGTATTAGATGTGAGCACATTTTATTAAGAATTTACTTAACATCAAGGATCTCGAAAAATCCAGGCATTGACATCAATCATCTCTTACAACCTATATATTTTTATATATCTGCAGATTAATGATAACCTATTACAGCATTTCTAAATAGATCTACTACTACTCAGAAAGTGGATAGACCCAACTAGAGGTCAGATGGTCAAATACACAGTCATCAATGGCAAGATAGGCTAATCTAGCAGTGAGCTTGTTATAAATTTTTATTATATTCGTTAAATTAGGTTATATACTGTATGTACCCGATGGAATTAGATTTTTACCCTTCAATACTTCCAGAGATATTATTTACTTAGACCTCAGAAAGGGGCATGTTACCTTTTTTGTCACCACTTGTGGCATCGGATCAGCCCTATTTGACTGATTTTTATTTAAGCGGAGCACTAGATTGGGATATTCTAAGCTAGAAGGGTGGTTTGTGCTATGGAGTCTGCCATATTAGGAAGATTGTGGGATTTTATGGGAGTTAGACCAGAAGCCTTTCCTCATGCAACCTTTCCTGCTTCAATCTGTTTTTAGTCCACAATCGTTAGAAAGATCAGAGGTCCTATCTTCATGCAGTCTAACTAATTTTGGTGGAATCCAGATGATTGGGTACGACTTTCACAGAATAACCGGTAAACCTGATTAGAAGAATATTTTTGATTTTTGGTCCTTAAGTGGTATTGAACTACAGACCTTGTGATTGCGACCTGGGAGCACTACCACTGTGTTATTTATTCACAGGTCTATATTATTATTATTATTATTTTTTTTTTTTTTAACTATAACCCGCAGTCAGGCCAACAAGATGTGTTTATTAATCTTTAAAAAAACCGATGTCAATATATTGGACAATTATATCATGGCTAAACTAAATCTCATACTGACTCACTCATCAACAGCTTTCAGTTCTCAAAAGAGCTTAAACCTCTAAGTGCGACCTTGGAGACAATATTTTGCTCCGGAGAAGTTTTGAGTAAAGACCCTCCTAACCTATCCATCATTGCTAGTAGGTTGCCACTGCCAATTATCCTCCAAGGAACTGAATTTGAGAAACTACTAAAGGAGAAAGGGAAAATAAAAGGAAAGGGAAATCTAAAAATGTGCAAACACACTACATGAAGAAAAAAGGAAAAAAGGAAAATAAAATGCTCCATATCCTTCAAAGGACCTCCACTAAAAAACCTCCTCTCATTAGGAGTCAACCCTTCTAGGATATTCTTCTTCTTCTTGACCGTTTGAGGAACTTATTCATTCGTGATCTTGATTATTTTCTTGCAACCGTCTGAGGTACTTATCACCTACTCGGATCCAGCACCTTGCTCGTCACTTCCTTTTTTTCAGTATTAATTTTTTATCCACCCACATAGACTTAATGACTTATAGTGGATCCCAGGTTCTTATGTAACCTTTCAGTCATATTGTGTAACTACCGATATCTTCCAGCAGCCACGCCTAGTTAAAGAAATTTTACTGTCGAGCATCTTCCATTGCCCAAAAAGCCAGATTCCCCAACAGTCTTTTTGCCTTGCAATAGTATGAGAGTTAAAAAGAGCATAGGAATCCTCGTCGATTACAATATCATTACACAATGTCTGAAGAAATGCATTTTCCATCCTAGAAAAGGGTAGTGGCTCACATTCTTCTACTTTTCGGTCTTATGGCCTGACCGGGATAAGGAAATAACCTTCTTCGCATATTTTGCCTGACCAGGATGATAAGAAGTTGAAGACCTCGGCTTAAACAAATAACTGTCTTTTCACCACCTAGGGAATTTAGTGCCCATCCTAATGGCCTCATGATTTCTTTGCTTCAGTTATACTTCATTTGGAGGAGTGAAGGATGCACACCAATTGGTATTCTTTCTTTTACCAATGATGTCATTGGAATACGTGAGGTGACCAGTAGGAGCTTATTTACATTCAGTTACTAATGTGTTTTGTATCCACCAATCATATTTTGTAATAGGTTGTGTCATCTAAAATTCAGGGTCAAACTAAGGTAGGCAAAATTCCCCAGAAAGCCAAAAAAATTTTTGGGCGACTATAAGAGGGAAGAAACAGTGGGCAGACATCTTGAAATATGGCTTAATGTTTGCCACCTCCTACTGCTAGAAATCTCTATAGACATGCTTCAATATGAAAGGCTTCAAGTACTACATATAAGTTTTTCTTCCTTGTAGAACTTTCTTGTCGTTGGTAGAGAAGATGTTTCTTGATTTTTCTAGGTCACAGGAAGCCAAGTTTTTGTTTAAAAATGAATATAAACAAGGGAAAGGGTTAAGAAGTGTTTCTTGAAGTAAAACTTCAAGTTGTTTTAAGGGTAGTGTTAAGACTTTATTAACAAAGAAATAAAAAATTTCTTGCGAACATCTTTTTTGTGTGTGGTCAAGGGATCAGTGAAAAGAGTTTTTTTTAACCTATTTATATAGTTTCTTCTATAAGTCTGGCTATATATTTATCTAATTTTTCTAATTTTACTTTATCTTCAATCAGAAGTTTTATTTTTTTTCTTTTTTATCTCTTTTTTTCTATTATACAAAAGTTTTTAAAAGTCTTTTAGAATACTATTTATTCCTTTGTTTCTTATTTCCTACTATTGGGCTTTATATGTTGGATATTCTAGTAGATATTCTATCATTTCTTTTTGCTATTTGCATATTAAACACTCTACTTATTTATATAGATTTGATATTCTTATGATCAATTTTAAAAGCATTGATGGTACTTCATTAATTAATTTGATAAAGAAGTTTTTTTCTTGGGAATCTTTAAAGAAAATGTCTCAAGTATATATATTCTTTATCCTTTTTTATATCAAATCCCATGTATAGTCATATTAATCTCAAATTTGTTAATTCTATTTATTCAAAATCTTGTTTTGTTTTATCTATTAATGAATTATAACTTTGTTATTCATGGTTTTAATAAACTGTCTTATAGAATTATCTAAAGTTGTTTCATGTTACTTAATTTTAATAATAATTTTGGATAAAGTAAAATTTTTCTATTCGATTATAGAAAACTTTAAGACTTCCTTTAATAAAGTATCTATTTTTTTATTATATGAATTATTAGAGTGTACTTTGACCTTAATCAGTTCCAGATCCAATTCTTTTTTTTTAATAATATTCAGCATTCTTGCCTATAAGGGTCAATTCTTTTTCTTTAACTATTTTTTGTGAGTTTTTTGAAGTCCTCTTTTTCTATTATTTTTCATTTGACCATATAGGCTTGGTTGTCTATAAAATCTTGATCTTATTGTCTATTAAAACAACTAGTAATATTGTAAATATTGCTACTAATTTTGCTCTAGTGAATGATGGCCAGTCATTTACTTTTATTTGGAACTTACTTTTTCTATCCTCTCTTCCTACTTGTATCCATGTTACTTATATCTTCATTTTTTTACTTCTATAATTAATAAGAGATTTATCAAAGTAAAAGATCAATATTTCTTTGAATTATTAATTATGTCAAAGTATTTTGATTAGATAATCTTGATATGTTCCTTCTTTTATATTACTTCTAATGATCTGCTCTCTCCAATCCTTTATATTTATTTGACTTACTTTATTTTTAGATTGGATTTATAATTATCTTGGATTGTTTTTTTTATTATTCTTTCTAGAACTATTTTGAGGCTTATAATATTTAACTGCTAGACTTTTTTTGTGTATTTTTTTGTATTTGGATATAAAACTTCATATGTTATATTTCTTTTTGTCTCTATTATATATTGATTCTATTATATATTGACTCTTTACTTTTCTACCTTCTACATATTCTAAATATTTTGTTAGATAGTCTACTGATTATTTGGAAACTTAATATACTTGAAATATATTATTTATATCACTTGCTTAATATTTTCTGACCTTAGCTTTTTATATATTATTATCTAATACCTATCACTTGATACTATTCAGAGTTTTGTTTTTTATCTTGATTCAGATTTATCTTTATTATTGTAATCCCTATTTTGACCAGTTTTCTTTTCAGAGTTTTGTGAGCTGTTCTAATTTTTTTTCTTGTATATTCCTTTCTATAGCTAGATATCACTTTGGAATAGGTCCCTTACTGATCTTTTGAATTAGTTAAATTATTTTCTATTTTCTTTATTCTTTAGTTTTATGAATAATCAACTAATTTATATACAGTATATTAGTTTATTGTTTCTAAGTGATATTATAGTTTTTTTATATTCATCTGATACTAGGTACTTTTTGATTGAGCAGTTTTCTTTATTCTATTCAAATATGTCTTGCTATTTTCAATTTTGAAACCTTATTCCTATATCTTTAATTAGCTTTTTTACTTGAAGTACAAAATTATATCTATCTAATATATGATCTAATAATTCACAAATTAGTAGATTAAGTGGTTTCCAGTATTTAACTTATAGTTATTTGATTTTGATAACTATTGTAAGTCCTACTGATTCTAAATCATTTAGTTTATTGCATAGTCCTATTATTTAGCTTTCTTTTTGTAGCATTCAAATACTCTTTAAGTTATGAATTTTTAAATGGTATACTATATTGTTAAGTATAAATTTGTACAAGTTGGTTTTGTTTTTAAGAAACTTTTTATATGTTATAATTAAAGTATTGCATATTTTTTAGGATAGTATACTATATTGCATATGAAACTCTATGCTTGATTTTTTTTTTTTTTTTTTTTTTTTAACCCGCTGTCAGGCTAGTTATGTGCGCTTTATTAAACAAAAGTAAACTATAC
>CAJVPT010005957.1:0-11559 GCA_910592055.1 Acaulospora colombiana
ATGATAATAGTGTAAAAATGTTAGTGTTGTACTTTATGTATTCATTTGTGTAGCTATTGACTATTCTGATCAGGTTTTCATTCTGGTTCTTTACTGCTTGATCAGGTTGGTTCTCTTGAATCTGTTGCTGCTTGTCTTGGGTGCGTCTGCTTCATTTTGTTGTCCTGTTTGTTGAAGGGGTTGGAGCTTGTGAGTGAGATTCTTCACAGTGTGCTTCTAGATGTCATGTAAGAGTTCTTTCCATCCTCTCATTGTGTGATGATAACTGTTGCGATTGTTTTGCTACTAGTTATTAACTTGTTGAGTGTTCCTGGGATTTCTTTTATGACCGCTTCCCTGATGAGTAGCTTGAAAGTTCTGAGTGTGTTCAGATGAATATGTTGTTGTATAATATTCTTGAAGTCTTGTTTGTGTTCTTTGCAGATGTGTGGAGCTGTGTATTTTATCAGAATTCTTTGAAAGTTCTTTCTCAGGTTTTTCTTCTGGTTATTACATAGGAAGGGATGGGTGGTGTTTTCCGTTTCTTTGCATTTGTGGCATTTGCTGTCTCTATAGATTGAAGGATGTTTGCTGTGCAGTTTGCTCCTGGTTGGCAGCTCTTTGTACCACAGGTTGAAGCTGAACTTTCTTAAGTAGTGGTCCTTATTTGATGTGGTCTGTTCTTCTATATTGAAGGGATGGAGGCTGTCAAAGGTATGTTTCCATTGTATGTCCTTAAGGTCATCCTCTGTAAAGCTGTTCTGGGTTCTATTGAGCAGCTGCAATCTAATAAGTCTTATTGCTTTTGATTTGTTTTGCCATATCCTTTCCTGGTGTATCTATTAGTGTTTGATCCCATTGGATGCTGACTGGTAGTGACCCCTGGTAGTGTTCCCTGATGTTGATAATTCTCCTGTTGAGTTTCATGTCTTGTGATATGGAATCTATTTTGATCAGTCTGTCTGCTTCTTCATTAAGGAGAACTCCTGTGTATGCTTTGATCTTGTGAAAGGTTATAATTAGGCCCAGATGCTTCTTTATATAATTGTATGTATCCAGGATTGTTTGATTTTGATGTTGTTTCTTCCTTGGTCTGTAATTGTCTGATGTGTCTGCCAGATTGATTATCGCGTTGAAGCTATTTGTGTATAACTGAACTGTGGTGTCTAAACTTAGAACGCTGATTGCTATTACTATGGCCATAAGCTCTGTTCTTGTGAAGGATACATGCAACTATGTCAGCCCTTGGAAGGTGTATTGCCTTCCTTCTTTGTCCTTGATGATCCAGCCGAAGCCCATGTGTAGTCTGCTGCCATGGTCATATACTGATCCGTCTATATATATTGTTACTTGCTGGCAACCTTTAAGCTGGTATTGTATGGCACTTAATTCTTCTAGCTCGGAGTCTCCCAAGCTGAGAGTTTCATTGATGTTCATCAAGTCTAGTTTTCTATTATTTATCTGTATCTTGAGATATGAACTGTTTTCCTAAGTGGTTTCCATTAAGTCTTTTAGTTCCTTTGTTGTGGATCCCGGTGACATTCTGCATCTTAATTTTGCTTCGTGCCCCTCTGTCTTTCCCTGGAATAATATGTTTGATTTTTTTACTGGGATCTGGATTGTGTGTTGTTTTCTAGTTGAATATGTGCATGATTCTGGTGATGTGTCTCTTTCTATTATTGTGCATCCCTTGCATTTCTCTAGTGGAGATGCCCCTGTGACTCTTGTATAGTGTGTATAAGTGACTGAGTTGAGGTTATCATTCCATTTTTCCTGTCTATGATTTCTGCCTGGTGTTTAACTGTAGCGCTCCAGTGTAATTTGAATGTGTTTGTTTGAACCAGAGGTCTATCTTGATTGAAGGTCCTATAGTTACCAGTGGTTTCGATTAATCTGTCTTGTATATGTGCTGTATCTGTGAGGTTGTCTATGAGGTTGTGTACCACTTTGGAGTTCCTCTTTTCCTTGTCTGGTTGATAGCGCCTACTTCTCTCCAGTATAGTGTTCGTGTTCCTGTTGAGTTTAAGACCTGTCCAGCGAACATCAAGTTGTGTTTCCTGAGTATCTGTCTGTACTGGTGATATGATGCCTTGAGTACAAGTTCTTCAATCATACTATCTATCCTCTTTATTTTCTGTGGTATTTTGAAGTTGGAATTTAAGTGAAACTGAAAGCTGTGTCTTCTCAAAAGCCATAGAATATCATGGTTCAGGTTTTGCCCTATCTTTAGGAATGGTTAAGTGAGGTATATTGTGACTGACTCTGTTGACCAGAACATATTCTGCAGGTTTTGCAGGTCCATCCTGGATATTTGGCCTAGCAGTCCTCTGTCCTTGATTCTTTCTGTCCAGTTTCTTATATGTAGTTGCATCTGTCTGTCCCATATGTGATCTATTCTGTGTTCGCACTGGTTGTATAGAAGTGTGTTTGGAAATGTGGTAGCTATCCCACATTTGTGTTTGTATCTTGATGCAAACTTTTCCATGCGATGGTTGCAAGTGCTTTCTGGAAGTACTATGTCATTCAGAAGGTATTCTATGCTTGGCATGAGTACATGATTTATTATGTATCTCATCTGCTTGTCTAGGGTTGCCTTCCAGCCTATCAGCCTGCTCGTTTTTTGTACTTTTTCCAAGATAAGCTGTTTCTGATATGTCTTCTTCCCTGAGCTGTCTAACCATATGTCGAGCATTCTCATTGGGGTACCTGGTGAGCTGCCCTTTATTGAGCCTCCTTTGAGTATGAAGCTTCGTTCAAAGTCCTCTGTTTGCCCATTGATTATAATTAGTTGTGATTTTTATGGATTTACTATATCTCTATGTCGTTGTGGTTATAAAACTCTGTTGCTATGTTCAGAATCTCTTGTAGTTCTTCTGGGTTGTCTGCTAGCCATGTTGTGTCATCCATATAAGTGCTAGCTTTGACTTCCAAATGTTTTTCTTTATATAGTTCTTCTATAGAGCTTTTTATACTGGTCGTGTATCTGTATCCTCTTCTTGATAAGTCAATCTCTGTTAGCAGGGGATCATAGAAGATGCGCCAAAGGAGTGGTGATATTGTGTCCCCTTGATCTATGCCATCCATTACTTTGTATTGGAATGTGAGTCCATATGCTGTGATGACTTTGTTCACTCTGTCTCTGAGTACAGCCTGTATAATGTTGATTACTCTCTGTGATATCTTGATGTACTTTATCACCTTTACCAGCATCTCTGTGTTAACTGAATCGTACGCTTTGGCCATGTCTTGGCTGAGAATCCACTGTTTCTTCTTTTCTCTTTGTGCATGTTCTATACATGTGTTTATTATGTGTATGGGGCTTGTGTGTTGCTGCCTGGGAGTTCTGCCCAGTTCAGTTCATTAAGGATATTGTGTTCTATGCAGCAGTGTACCAGGCGGTTACTCAGAATTTTTGTGAATATTTTTCTTCCTGCGATAAGTAATGTGATGGGTCTAGTTATTTCAATCCTGTTTTGCCAGTCCTTGGATTTGAGGATCAGGTATATATGTCCTGTACTCCATTCTCTCGGTGTTTCTCCTTGTGATAGTATTCTATTGTACAGGTCTGTGAGCCATGTGATTGCCTTTGGCCCTAGATTTTTATATGCACTGTATGGAATGTCATCTGGTCCTGGTACTGATTTGGAGCTTCTGTCCCTGATTGCCCTGTGTAGCTCTTGCATGGTTATTTGTGCCGTCAGGCTCTCGAACCAATGGTCTTGGACTCTATAACTTGGTACATACTGTTCTGCCCATCTGGCTGAGGTTTCTATTGGAAGAGTCATCCTGCGGTGAGTTCAAGCTTCAAAGTGTTCTGCCACTCTTTTCTTGATCTCCTCTGGTTCTGTGATTACCTCTACTTGGTCATTTTTTTCAATGACTAGCTTGTCTGTTATAATGGATTTGTTGGGCCTCTCTAGAATACTGTTTATCATGGATCTCTTGTTATCCTGGAGCCATTGTTGCCATCTTTCTATATGTTGCTGTATCCTCTTGTTCTTCTGGTGATTGTTTATGAGTTTGGTGGCAGTTTTATACTGGATAATATGGTCCCTGCATATTTTCTTCCATTGTATTTGCTTGTTTTGTTGACTGGATACTTTGCATGCTGACAGCTTCTTTGTCAGCTCTGGGAAATCCTTCTGTATATTATTGATTTGTTTTAGTATGAGACATTCTGTGTGTTCATTAGGAATGTCGATGTTTCTTTGGAGGAGTTCTACCAGAACTTGAATGTTGGTGATTTTCTTGTACAGGGTTTAAGGTTTTCCCAGTTTCTTGTTTCTCTTCTTAGATTTTATCTTGGGGATGTGATGGCTTGCTACTGTGAGGAGGACTTGTTTAAATCTGTTCTATTTGTCTTCTATATTTCCTTGTTCTGATCCATTCCCGGTTTCTATATTGTCTTCAACTGTACTCTTGAATTTTTCCCACTGTTTGGTGTTTGTTCTGCACCAGTTGTACCGTGGATTGCTTCCATAGATCTTCTGGTGGCTGTTACTATTGAGTTGCCATGTGTCCACTCTTGTGATCATGATTTCGTGGTTACTCTTGTGTAGGGCATCTGGGTAGTTTATTATATATAAGCTCCTAGTTTGCCAGGTTTCTTGTGATTGGTACCATATCTGATCAATTCTGCTGTGAGTTCCTCTACTGTTGCTCCATGTGGATTTCTTCTGTGTCGGGTTATGCATTCTGAATATGTCTATAAAGTTCTTGGTTATTAAACCATTCCAGTAACTTTGACTCCGGTTGGCAGCTGTTTGGTTGTCTATGAGGACGTCATTTATCCATGGCTGGATTGGGGGTGGCGTTGAAGTCTCTGCCTATTATGATATGTGCATTCATCCTCTCTGCCTGTATTATCCATTCCTGTATTGTGTTCTCTATTTCTATCTTGTTTCTGTTGTTGCTGCTTCTTGGTGGAAGGTATACTCCTATAATCCTGAATTTGTGTTTTCTTGGAAATGCCATGTCTATTGCTATGGCCCTTCCTTTGATTTCTTGCTTTCTGAATATCCTGGCCGCGATGTCCTTATGTATAGCTATGCTAACTCTATGTCCTATCTTTTGGTGTTCATCCATTGATGTGGTCAGCTGATACTTGTCATATTTCCAATGTTTAATCTGCTATTCATTCTCATTGGTTTCTGCTGTAATGATGATCTCCCAGTCTTTTTCTGTGCAGTATTCTAGCCAGAGGTTCTGTTTGTTGTCTTCCATCATGCCTCTAATATTGTGTGTTGCGATTGTCCATGAGGCATGCTTGATAGTGTCATTCTTTCCTTTATATTTTTGACTTTGTCCTGTGATGTATTGTTTGCTGTGGGGTGGTCTTGTGGTTGGTGTTTGTTCAGGCAGTGTTGAGATTTTTTGTTTGCTGCTTTTTCCTTTTTGGAATTTTATTGTGTTGCTCTCTATCATGTTAATATGTTGAATTGCATCCCTCTGGAGCTGTCTGTTGTGATAATTTGATGAGATTGATCACCTCTTCCATCATTGCGCTTATTCTGTTCAGTTGTTGTTGATATGCTTTTTGGGATTTCTTTATATCTTGGATGCTGTCACTAGGGGCTCTTGGTTATTTCTCACTGTGAGCATTTATATCCGCTTCCAGATCCTCCATGAGTTTGTTGATACTTTTGAGGTACCTGTTTGTGCATTCCTGTTCTAAGGCATTCACCCTTTCTGCCAGGTCTTTCAAATTCTTCTTCATATCTTTCATTTCCTTTTGGACTAATTACAGTATGTTCAAGATGTCATTGTGACCTTGTCTGTCCTCCAGTCTTTGACCATATTTCAGGATATTTGCATAGTTCCTTGGATTGTTTCTGGTGCTAGGGTACCTTTGTGTACCTTGGTTGGGAGTTTTTCTGTTACCTTGGTCCATGATGATTCTGAAATTGTTTGACCTGTTCATGTGTTGTCTCGTTGGAAGTATCTCTGGTTTTCAGGACATAAGTACATATTGTGTTCTGGTGAGCCACAGATGCAGCATAGGGGGGTTTCTCATTGGACCCATTTCGTTTGTGTTTCTCTTATTAGGGGGACTGATTATCTAGCTGCCTGGAGATTTTCTCTGGACTGGAAGGTGAAGACAGTGAACCTTTTAGCCTGATTGTTGTTTTCCCGAGGTATGTATACTGATTTTGCTCTTGTGCTTGTAGTGATTACTGTCAAGTTTGATGCTGTTGTGTCGAGTGGTAATTGGGTGAGGGTAGCACTATAGTGCTCTCTTTCTTCTTTGATCTTATGGGTTTTGTAGAATGGAAATATCCTGTATGAATAGTATCCTTGGGTGAGTGACCATTCCTGACTGATCTCTACATAATCAGAGGTATTGGAAAAGTTGATGTTTGCCATCTGGAATGGTCCAGCTTTCTATAGGGTGATGTAGTCGATGTTTATTTGTTCATTTAAAAATTCTGCTAGATCCGTTTTGATAAAATATAGGGGGATGTCCCATACTCTGATTGTGCGGGAGTTGCTCTCTTGGGATCCAAGAGGGGTGATCTTCCTGAATTTGGTGTTTTCATTCTCTGTGAGTTTTGTTTCACATGCCATGTGGGCTTTTCCTTGATTGTCAAAAATAGTGGCGATCTGTGGTTTTCCAATTGGATATTCATATCTCATATATTTCAGGAAGAGGAGATGTGCCATTTTTTGTCTAATGAATTCCATTTTTTTCCTGGCTGTTTGTTCAGGAACTAGGTCTAGGTCGATGAAGACTTTTCCTGGTCTAAGGGTCTCTTGATATCCTTGGTATTTCTAGGAGGTAGTGGAGGTTTCCTGTTCATTTTCCTGGCTTTCATAGCTGTATGCAGTCTGTTTGGTGATGTTTGGACTGTTCGCTTTGTCTGTGATATTCAGGGTTGCTTTGTCCTCAATGGTATTCGCTATGTTCAGTGAAGGTGCTCTGCTGGTTCTGAGTCTGGTTTTGTTTTCCTTCTTTGTTTCTTGCCTATTTGGTTCTATGTCCATTCTATTTGCTTGATTTTCATCTTTCTTCTCCTTTCCCTTGTCTAATGGTTTCTTCTGGTTAGCCGTTCTGGTTCCTAGTGGTGTGTGTCTGAGTTGCAAGGAGGGAGTTGTTGCTTTAAGTTTCAGGATTTTTTCCATTGTTCCTGTTGATCCTGTCAATGTTGTATTCCAGTGTAGTCTGCCTTGCAAGGCTTCTTAAATTCCTTCTGGAAGCCATCTTGGGCCAGTTGCTACTTGGTAGCGGAGATAGAGTTAGTTTTTATGTTTTTGCCAAAAAAGGATATTTTTTCAGTTTTTGAAATTTTTTGGGAAAGAGTGTCTGCCAATGATATTTACTGTTATTCAATAGAGTACTAAATTTATTGTAATGTAATATTTTCACTTGGCCCTTATATGATATTGAACTCTAAACCTTGTGATTGTATCCTGGAAGCACTACCACTATACTATAGATCCACAGGTCTAGATAGTTATATTTATATATATAAAGATTATATTTTTTTATATTTTAATAACTCGCTTGGGTAGTTTCATTAATATATGATTCTCTGTAACAATAAGTTTTCTGAGAAAATTGTCTAGGTCTTGTATTGCTGGAACAATAATTTCTGTTTAATTTCTAATTGAAATTGTACTGAAAAGATAAATATATTGAGTATAGTGTAAATAGAATCTGGAAATACTCTGTATCTAAATATGCTACTCTTTGCTTTAGTGTATTACTAATGAATATATTGCTATAGTGGACTTGGATATTTATTGAGCTTTAATAACTTATTAAAAAGGTATAAAAGTAGTTGTTCTAACTATGGTTATTAATATTACAACCCATATATTCAGCTAGAAGAGATTGATTATTAATTCTATTATAGTACTTATATTCCATTAATTAATTATTTAGCCTTTTTTGTTTTTTACCAAAAACTATTTGATTGATGAGTTTTGTACTGATTCAATATGAACAAGCTATATTTTGATTTATGGATTTGCTATATTGTAGAAATACAGTAAATTGATTAAAGATTGTTGAAGTTGATTGTCAGTGATTCATTTTTGTTTTTATTTCTAAGTATGTGATACCAGGCTGAAGTATGTTTCTATATTATACAGTCCCCTACAATAAATTACTGAAAATGATTATTATTGTATAATATTGTATAAAAAAATATTTTTTTGTTATTATTAAAAGTTTCTTTTATTTATTAACTTAAAAAAAAACCAAATAAAATGAAATTTCAATACTTTGATTTACTATTTAAAAATTTTGAAAGTTCAAAAATTAATATTTTATATGTTCACCTTCAGCTTTAATTATTATATTAATACATTTGGGCAAGCCTAAAATTAAATTGTACAATATTTTAATACTAATTTTTTTCCACTTATTTGTATGGCCTTTATCAATTCTTGTTTTGATTTAGAAGAAGTAATTTTTTCATATTTGACTATTTAAATAATGCCATAAGTTCTCGATTGGATTAAGATCCTAACTTTGATCATTCAATTTAAAAGTGGAATACTATGTATTGATAACCACTAATGAGTATATGATAATGTATGACACAGGGTCCTATCTTATTAAAATATAGTGTTAGAGTGATCTCAAATCCACAGTATCAAAAAAATGGCAAGAATATTAATATAAACATCAAAATTCATTATTATATCTACTATAATCAAAGGTTCAATGCCATTCCAATTAAAGCAACTTCAAAACATTATCAATTCTTTATTAAACTTCACTGTAGACTAGATACAATCCTCTTTATATACTTTGTTAGACTTTCTCTATATTTGTACCTGTCCATTTAATTCAAAAAAAACAAATCTAAATTCATTCAACTATATTATATATTTCCATTCCTTGTTTCAATTAATTTTTTCTTTGCACTATTTTAACTGATTTTTTTGTCTTTTATTTAAAAGAGGTTTTTTACGAGCAATGTAACTAAAAATCTTTCATTGTGAAAATAATTTCTAATTGTGTTGATATAATATATAATATCAAGTCTTGTATTTAGTTAATTTGTTATATTGTTAAGAGAAGAAAATTGATTTTTATAAATAATTCTCTGTAATGCCTAACTATCACATTTAAAAAAGTTTTTTGGTTGACCAGGACATTTTATAGATATTGTAAAACTAGTTTTTTTGTATCATTTGATTATATCATATATTGTAATAATAGGAATATCTAGTTTGTTGAAAATTTTTTATATCGTTGTGTTGTCAAGAAATGCATAAATAATTCATTTATATTGTTTAGCTATTATTTCAGTTTCATATATATTGTAAGAAGAATAAGAAGAAAATGACAGGATGGATTGGTTTATTGTGATTATATACATGTTTTATTTATAATGGGCAAAAAAACCTAAAAAAAAAAAAAAAAAATTGATACGATACATTTTATAAAATCATTTTAGGTAATTTATTGTAGAGGACTATATAACAGATAAGTTTAATTACTTGACACTAGTACAATGTCTTCTTTTTGTTACTATTTAAAAATTGACCAATAAAGAGAATGTTGACTTCTTAAGACTTTCTCTATATTTGTTGTAAAAGTTTTTATTTGTAATTTTCTCAATAGAAGTGTCTGTTTTGGTAATTGTAATATATTTTTTATTGAGTATATTTTGAAAAGAAAAGCTATATATTATTAGTAGTTATATAATATCATATGTAAGATTTCTTTTTTGTAATAGGAGAGATGTATATAGTTGACTTATTATTATTTTTATAAAATAAAATATATTTTTAGAGATTGTAATCTCTCTCTCTAACTATTTCTTCTATTATATTATTTTGTTTAATTCATGAGATTCAGTTTATAGCATATAGAAGAAGCTGTCATCCTATAAATGCATTATATTATATTCAAATTTATTATATAATATGTTTTTAGGACTGTATTTGTTAAGCCTAACTTGTGTTTAAAGATGATTGTTAGCTTGCTTATTATTTTATTATAGGTATTTCTGATAAGAACTATATCATTACAAAAATACTTTAGACTAAACATGAAAATATTATTGATTATATATTGTATTTGTTTGTTAATAATTCTTTTTATTAGATCTATAGATCTGTAGAATAGTAGTTAGCACTCCATAAGTCAAATCACAAGATGCAGATTCAAATCCTCCAGGGGGCTAATTTGATTCCTCTGATTTAACAAAGCAGGTAGGATCTGCATCTATTGACCTAACCATAAATTAACTGATGTTTCTGAATATAGTTACTGGTTTATATGAATATTGTAATTGATTAAATATCTGAGATTAGATAGAATCATCCCTGATATGGCACCATTACCCAATAGTAATAAGAAGAGTAGACTTCAAACCAGTAGTGTACCTTTTAAAGCAAAGTGCATAGCTATACCAGGTTTCACAAACTTTACTATTGGGAGGCCTTGGTGTAAGGAAGCAAAACTGTGGACTACTCTGAAGAACTGAAAAAACCAGAGTTCAGGATACTGTAATCGATAGCCTAATAACCAGAATACTCTTAAGAAAAAATTATTTTGGGAAAAATTAAGATGAATTCCCATATCTTTCTGAATAAGTATTAATTGTATATAGTATTACGTAGAATATATATATAGCTACTAATATATAGATAGATCTACTATAAATATTATATATACAATACTTATTGATATATATAACTAAATAATTTATCATATAAGATATATAAGCAAAAGAGATCCATAATGTATACTGCTTACATTTGAGCAGATATGAGCATATAATTAATAAAAGACATGGCCCAAAAGAAATACGACCCACTGCATCTATATTCTTTTTGGCAAGAGGTATACAATCCCAAAGAGAATGTACAAGCTATATGGTATCAAGACACTCTAGTCCTAATTACACTGCAAGAACTTGTCCAAGTAATAAAACATAGAAGCTCACAATCAGCCCCAGGAAGAAACACTATATCTTATAGAACCTACAAACACATAAAGGAGAAAACGTCCAGTCTTCTCCTTAGAATTTTTAACAATATACTAGTATTAGGCAACACTCTTAAGGAATGGAGTAGAGACCTTATTTATCCAATTCCTAAGCCCAAGGACTGGAACAACAATCTCAACATCACAAGATCAATCACACTTCTAGATGCAGGTCAGAAACTCTTTACAAAAATAATAATAGATAGATTGGCAGATAATATAGCAAAATACTCTATTTTATGTAAACTAAACTAGGGGCACTACCTGACAGCAGCACACAAAACCCAATTCACATAATCAGTAACATTATTGAAGATGCCAAAGAATTCAACAAACAAGCCTAGATACTAAGCCAAGACATATCTAAAGCATATGACTCAATCAATATGGAAATACTCTACCTGGTATTACAATACATCAAAGTTTCAATACAAATTACAACATTTATCACAAACTTGCTCAAAAATTGAACCAATGCAGTTACAGAAGAATATACAGTACTAGATGAAATAGACCAAGGTGACACCATCTCCCTCTTACTGTGGAGAATCTTTTATGGACCTCTTCTCTTTACAATTTAAACAATATGTAGAGGTTACACAATCTTATCTTATCACACAAAGTATATAGACCAA
>CAJVPT010005958.1:0-11559 GCA_910592055.1 Acaulospora colombiana
AGAATCAGGTGACATAGCAACGTACGATTTATCAAACACGACGCCGAATGACTCGGCGGACGCGAAAATAGATGGTTCTGGGGATGTTGTAATGGTGGGTTTTCCTGACGAGGAAATTGCTAAAAGTTTGGAAGTAATATCAAAAGTTGATTCGGTAGATGGGACAGCGAATGGCCTCAATGGTGTGGAGGCAAAAGGTTCACTCGACAAGCCAACAGATAATTCAAAAGTTATATCAAGGAACAATTGTATGAATGCATCAAGAGATGGTCTAATAGATAGAAGAACGACGAATGGTGAGCCGATCAACGATTTAAGAGCAGCAACATTGAAAAGCAATTCGGCGAATGGCTTGATTAATAAATCTGATTCGGAAGTATTAGTAGACAAGTTAATGAATGCGAACATTAGTGATTCATCAAGTGTGAAAAAGAATGGTTCGACGGACGAGGTAGGGCAAAATTCGTCAGTTAGGTCGACGGATGATTTGAACATGCCAAGGGATGGTTCCGTGGATACAGCAATGGGTGGTCCTAAAAAAACCGTGATCGAGAATCCGTGTGACAAACCGACAGATTATTTAAAAGCATCGTCAAAAGACAGTTTGTCGGAAGGAATGGAGGGGTCTTCGAGCGTGAAAACGGACGAATCGAACATCAAAAAACCGTCGGGTGCAGGTGATCTAGGAGGCAGATTAACAGAGGGATCGGAGAATGTGACTGCGGTGTTAGACGATTCGGTTGGAAGGACAAATTCGGAGGACACTTTAAAAAGTAATTCTGAAGATGTGACAATAAAAGATGAATCGATGTGTGAGTCGGCGAGTGCGGAGGTATTTCGCGGTCGGAGAAGAAAAGTTGGTGGTGTAGATAGTGGTTCGTCGGGTATTGTTCGTCGGGACGCGTCATTAGGTCAAGATCAAAAAAGAGAGGAAAAGGATGTAAGTGATAATTTAGTTGAAGTAGATGATTCTGGTGCTAATTTAGTTAGACAGAATGCTGAGCATGAAACGGACAAGGGTGCAAGTTCGATAAGAGATTCCATTCAACCAATTTCACCAGAAGGGGATTATTTGAGGGATAAGGAATCCGTGGGTGCTCGTGTCCAAAAAATTCCGCAGAACTCGAGCATAAAGAGCGCAATACCGGCTGGAATCACATTTATTGATCTAACCTCCGATGACGAAGAGAAAGATGATATCATAACAGTAATGTCGTGGTCCTCAATGGACGCCAACATAGATGAAGACGATCCACCATCACTAGCAGAGTTGGCGGTTTTCGACGAAATTCTCGCGGAGGCAGATGATGAACCTGAAGACGAAGGGTGTCCGAGTGACGAAGATGCCGAGAGAAATAAAGACGACAAGGGGGTGAGGAAGGGTGAAGATGTGGAGGAAGGTGGATTTAAGATTAATGATTTGATCAAGGGAATGAATGCTGGTACGATGATTAAATTGATCGATCGCATTATGCCTTTGAGTAAAGGGAAAAGACATTTGTACTCCAGGAAAAGCGCGTCTTCTTGAGATTAATGCATCTTACATGTTTTGCTCAAGACATGGGTGGTAAATTGGTCAAGAGAACGCTTATCTCGATTTTAATTTAGGTAAAGAAAATTTTTGCAATTTCAAATGGAAAAAGAGTTTTTTTACACCTTTAACCTTGTGAAATTTCGAAGCTCATGCAAATGTGATTTAAAAGAGTTGACATCTAATTAGCGAAATGCAGGAAAAATAAAACCCACTTTCTTTGTGGCAATAGTATCTGTTTGGGTGATGGTTATATGGTTCGTTGTGAGTCCTCCTCACCTTTCGCACCATGTCATTTATGCACATGAAAAGTATATAAAGAAATTGATAATAGATTTAAAAATAATTCAGCTACAAAATTTTTTTCTTTTCGAAGCGATAAACGATTTGTTGGTCAAGTTTTGCCGGAAAGCATGTAACAATCGACCGCGACACTTTTTTTTATTATGACGGAATGCCCTCAAGCCGATATTCAAGCAAACGGTTTTTACCTTTTTTATAATTATTATTCATTCATCGAGAAAATTAATTAATCAAGAAATTCCGAGTTCTTTGGATTTTCAGGGGAGACACGGCTTTCCGCTATAAGGAGGATAATGTAATACTGTTTCGCGATATCTGTAGTTCGAGGTTTAAAAGAAAAGAATCAAATATCGAATTTGGAAAGGCTGTGCTACAATATCCATCAAGTAATGGCCACACATTAGTGACTAATTTGGTTAACACTTTCTCTGTCAGTCTGAGAATTTAGCATACAAAGAGAACTCTAAAGCTCATGACTTTGTTACCATTTTTCGAAAGTCATCTTTGTGAGCGTGTCATCTTCACCATGTGCTTCATTTGGCCTTCCGTTCGTTGAATCACGGAATCTAGTCCTAATTATCCCGGTCTACACCGTTTTGTATGCTTCAAAGGGGACGAATAATCCTTTCTTCGACTTTCAAATCATCCCCGCCGGTTTCACCACATCGACCTCCTGTAAAAGAAAAATGCAATAATTTTGTGCGCACACATAATGTACTTACATGCGTACGTATTTCCAGACCATCCCAAATCCGTAGTGGCACAGTTACCAAAGTTTTTCGGTGTTTACGCCGGTCATGCCGAGAGCTGCCGATTGGAGGGCGATGTAAACCTCATGGCGCAGGTTACGACCTCCTATTCACGCAATTCCTTAATTCAAACGGTCTTCCTACCGTATTCTGCTGATCCCCCGAATTCCAAGAGCCGGTGCATGCTGGCGTTTGGGCCTATCACCCGGGACTGTAGCAGAAGTCATGTGAAGGCAATTCGTGGTAACATGTCGCCATTACGTAACCGGATCGACTCCACATCGCGCACAAACGATCGCCATAACATTTGTGCACGAAATTTTTTTTCAATTCCAAAATTGTAATGGTTTTATTAGACATATGCAGCCTTAAAGAAGAAGCGATCGAATGAGATATGGCGATGCGTCATATATTACATAGTTCATTGTGTTCATTGTGTTTCTGGAAGACCGTTAACTTACGATTGACCCTATTTTGGCATTCTAAGAATGACGGTTGGAAGTCGGTGATCGCAGGTGTGGAGACTCTATTCTGTTTCCAGATTGAATGCTGAATGATTTTCAAATTTCTTGTTTCCTCTAAAAGATGCTATTAAACGAGATGAGGTTGTCTTAATTGATAATTACGTTTGTGCAATGAGGTGGCACATGATCAGGAGGTTTGAATGAAACGAGTGGTTCTAGATGCTGTAAAAAAAAAAAGAAAAAAAGAGTTCATACCTTAGCGCGCACATTTCACATTTCATTACCCAACATTCGTCAATGGACCACGCTAAACCATAATTGTTGTGAAATTCTTTTTTCAGAAGATTCCTAAATCAACGGGTCAAAATTTATCACGCAATCTCGTTTCCCTTTTCCGAGTTCAGGAACACAAGAATTAAGGTTAAAATTCACTTGAATGTTTCCCCGAAACTCCGTGGCCTTGACTTATTGTGTGAGCTAGCCAAATGGCCAAATATGTCCCGAAATTATTGGATGATAAAGAATAAGATAATGTCATGGAGGCGTTAAACGTGCGACAAAAAAAAAAGACGACATCACTCCATCTTAAAACATGCAGAATTCTTTGTTCTCTTCCTTTTTCCTTGTCTCATCAATAAGCTTATCTTTCGGCTGATGTTGCACATTTGTATATTGCATGAAAAGGAAACGCAAGATAATGAACACGTTTCTTCCATTCACATTTTGCTTTGTGATTGAGAATAACACCTGACCACATACAGGAGGCAACACTCCCAAACTCATCATACAATTACTAATCGAAAATCCTGTAAATTCCGATTACGAAGGAAAAAAGGGAGGAGGAAGAAAAAAAGGAAAACACAAGAGGGCGCACTCAAAATAAACATCCGCAAACGGTCGATGTGTTTTTTGATCGAGACCGTTAACGTGACAAGTTCAAGGTGTCATGTGACACATCACACAATCACTTATGCGTAAAAGGTGATGGTGAAATCGTTTTTCATTTTTGGAGTTGAATAGGAATGCCGCATCTCGATAACGATTACATAAACGTTGCAATTCTTAAAACGCCTTTAATAATATTACCCTCATTTGGAATTATCATTATTATACACACAGTATTATACTGTATACAGTCTTTATTCGTTATTATTAATTGTATTCTTATTTGATTTTTAATTTCCAAAGATCGATGCTTCCATGTGAACGGAGTAAAATTTACGTGAGACGTACCTGCCGTTATCTCTTCACCATCGTCGAGCAAGCCTGTAAGACGTTAGACCAACGCGGTGTTTGTAATATTTATGGTAGTATGGTGGTCGCGTCTGATATTTCAATATTTGACTCCCGGTATATGCATAAACTTCTATGCATAGAAGTAGGTATATATATATATGTGTGTGTGTGTGTGTGCAGTAAATATATGCTGTATGCGTATTTTTTTAAAAAAAAATAATTAAACGTGTATATAGGTTAGTGTGACACGACCATTCGTTTTTAAGCCTAGACAACTTAAAATCGGCAAATCTTTTTTTAATTTCCGACTTCCTGGGGAAAAAACATACTTACACCAGGGTCCTTGTTTACATAATGGACGCGAGAATATCAGGGGTATTATGTGACCAATTTTAGGCATCTTATTTGTTTTTATTGTATCGTGTAACTTTTCATTTACGTTTAACGAATGTCGAGTCGTCGAATTTTTTATTATTGTAAGACAACAAAATAAACATAAACTATTAAATAACATCATCACTTACAGTATTTAGGGTACGAATGGAAATTTTTGGGAAAAAGGAGAGAATCTAGTGAGAGTTAGGGTATATACATAAGATGTCATAAAGTGTAATAATGAAATTTTTTTTGCGGTGTCGGTATTTAAAATATTTACGAGATGTGATTATGACAGAATAGGAGTGTGCGCGAATACGCTAAATAAATGTTACATATGTATGGGTAATGATTGCAAGGTTGTATATGTACTATTGGGAATGAATGTGTAAAATTATAGAAACATAATATATAGTATGAAGATGTCTATGTAAAGAAGGAAAAAGCTATAAAACAAGAAATTTACAGATTTTTTTTACGGAATGTATATGTATGTATGTATGTATGTATATATATATATGGAGATAGAGAATATAGGGGATGAATGAACGAACATATACTAGGAGATTTTTTTCGACGTTTCTTTCTTTCTTTCTTTTTTTTTGCCACAAAATGATGTCCTCCGGTAAATGCGTAGCCTACTCATTCTTCATTGCCCAAAATCTGTGAATCTTATCAAAACCTTTCCTCTCGACCAAATGCTTGATGCAAACATCGACGGTATCATCCCATTCGTCTTCAATGAATCCAATGCTTGACATGAATTTCTTTAAATTCTTGGCACCCCAGGTATACAAGTCTTTGTATATTCCGCCTAACTTGCCCGCCCATTCACCGAATGGCACATTACGATCATCGTGATTTACCTGGGAGAGATTGGGCACGGAAGACAGCAGTTTTGATAATAATGGAGATACAATGATTTCCATGTTTTTGCTCTCTCGCAAAGCATCAGCGACTAAGGATGAAAATGGAAGTAACATGCGATTAACTTATTGTCGACGCATGATTTGATTAATGGTAAAAGGAAATTATAGATGGAGAGGTAGATGGATAAAAACCTGCGGTACGAGCAGCCTTACAGAAGGGACCTTCGTTGTGCCAGTAGATGTCTTTTTCCATGATCTCAATCCAACCGCCGGGTTTCGTCACCCTGACGGCCTCCTGTATGGCGCGTTCCCAGTCGTTGACAGAGAAGGCGAAAATCATGAATCGTATGTACACAAAGTCAAAGGTGTTGTCTTCGAACGGGAGGCCGGTGAGTACATTGGCCTGTTGGAATTTGACGTTGTTAGGTTTGATCTCTGACGGATAGAGAGGGGCAATGTCTATGCCTGTGAACTTTGGATTCTGATATTCGGTGGCCATCTCTAAGAGCCAGGCGCCAGAGCCACAGCTAATTCGGTTGTAAAGTAAAATGAGAATGAATGAAGATGACCGGGAAAGGAGGAGAAATGATTGCACGCGGGTTTTACCATCACGAGTACCTACCCAATGTCTAGCACCGTGGTCTCCTCCTTGAGCAACAGATCCTCCACGGGAGACGAAAAATTACCATTCCAGATATGCTTGTACATAAAATGTTGCATCTGAACTCTATCGATCTCATCTTCGTCAACCGGATAGATATAATTGATGTCATCCGAATCACCCTTGCAAAACTTTCGACTGCCGATGTACTGGTATATGTCAAAATCCGTTGAGCGAAATTGCGCGAAAAGACTTTCCTGTGACGACGAAGGAGACGGGCACTGGGTGGTACCGTCCACCGAGGAAGCGCTTGATTCCTGAGATGTGGTGGAACTGGCGTTGGACTTTTGACGCGGGCGTTTGGTACGCTTCAACGTTGGGGATGTGGGAGATGATGGATTTGAGAGGGAACGAATGGACTTTGAATTTACTTTACCCATCTCTGATGTGAATTTTTTATGAAAATGGATTTTCTTTTTTTTTTGTAATGATGAATGAACGGATGAATGGACGAATGGATAAATGGATAAATAGATGGACGAATAGGTAAATAAATAAATCGAATAGGAGTTTTGTGATTAACTATATAAGAACAAATCTATTGTGTTCTAAGCCGAAGAAAAAATTCGATCAACGAAGAAGCGTCTAGTGGTGAAGCAAAGGTACCGTGGAATTTTAGTGGCAATTCTAATGAATGATCCTCTCTTTTCTCTCCTCCCTCTAAGAGAAAAATACAAACAAACAAAAAAAAAAAGAAGAAGCAATTATTGTCAACTTTTTTTTTTTTTTACAAGTGTTGTTGAAAACTTGGAAGATAAGAGAGGGAAAGAAACAATTTTAGCATAAGAAGAAGAAGGGGTACACTGATTTTATATACTGCAGTTCTAATGAAAAAAAAAAAAAAAAATCTTTGTGTTTTTTTGTGCGAGGACAAATTATCACTTAAAAAACACTTAAACCCGATTCGGCAACACTATATCACACAATTTCACCAGCCTGAAAAAAAAATATATTGCCTTTGTGTTCACATCATACGATGCCTTTTTTAAAAAGATGCTCCTGTTTTCCTCATTTGGAACATAGCAATAGAAATTTAAAGGCGAGGCGCATTTTGTGTGACGGTCTCATCGTGTGATATGCTGACACAAATCTCCAAAACGGCTTAATAAGGTAGAAAATCTAGTTTAATTATGTAATTATACACGGTACTCCGATTACGTACGTGCGTAAGTTCGTGGAACTTGAGAAAAAAAAAAAATGTCACTTACCACTATTATTCGCTCAGTGACCAACCGTCCATCCGTCTATATACTAGTGGTAACTTATTGCCTCGAATTTAGTTCGAAATTTGCTTACGGAGTCTGCGGCTCAGGTCGTTAAAAAATGAAAAAAAAAAAAAAAATTTTTTTTTTTTATTCCAAGAGACACTCTTAATTACCCCACGAACATGATTTCCAAGTTTGGCACAACAAGAGCCAAAACTCGGAGGGGTAACCTTTCGGACTTCAAGATAAATGACAATGACATCTTTTGTGAATCGCAAATGTTCACAATTTATGCAAGCACGTTACTCACATTGAATTAGACGAAATAAACCTACCCACCTTACTTACTGTGCGTTCGAAGCAACTGATTTGCAGATGTATTGAATGAATTAATCTATTAAAGGTAAAAGGTAGTGCGTCGATAATTAATGCACAGCACTTACGGCACACGCACACACACACGCCTAGAGTGCGTATATGGGTTGCAGGTTTTCAATGGTCGTGGGCTGTTTACAAGGGGAAATACGAAAATACTGAAGTACCGGGCGTCAAAGAATTTCGAGACGTTTCAGCCTGAGAAATTATTGGCAATTCGATCTTGACTTCGAAAGCCCAATTAATTGTGAAACGGTATTCCTAATTAAGCGATGCGTTCTTTCGATCACCTTAAACCCCCCCCCCCCAAAATAAAACTTTCTTTTTGTCTCATTAAATAATGATCGACTCCTGTCCCAAACCATATTCAGCGAGCTCCGTTCCGTTAAAAGGTAAGGTGATTAATAATCGTGCATGTGCGTACTTCGGCAGCCCCGCCTCGTTACATGGAATAATTAAGAAGCAATTCTTCACAAGGCATAAACTAATACCCGTGTTTGCTATTTTGGTTTGGTTCATTGATTGAGTGCATGTTGATTTATTAAAAAAAATTATTCTTATTATTATTATTTTCCACAGATGTTTTTAACTTGCTATTTTCATTTGCCTAAAGGATCTAAAGTTCTTCGCGACTTCCACGGAACTCGTGATCATTTGGCACGTAGTTTAAGGCACACAGGGACTGAGACACGAGGAAACCACGTGGAATTTTCTTTTGTCGATTACTCGACTACCAAATTGAGCATATTACATTTGACCGCGTATAGCTTAGCATATTTACGACAAGCGCCATGTGGGGAAACAGTGAAAAGTTTTTTTTTTTTTTTTTTTTTTGTTTCACCCTTACCATAAACCGTTTACACCATATGTTTGCTGTTCGCCAATCTTGGATTTTTAATCAAAGAATAGTTCTTTCTCTTTCTAAATACGAGAAACAGGTATGCTAAATAACTAACTGGCCGTCGCGAATCGGTTTTGCCGAAAATAAAATACCGTGATTGTTTCTCTCGAGTATGATTACGAAATCAATGTTGCAAATTAATTTAAATTGGATTGGTCAATTTCCTCCAACAATGAAATAATGTCACGTTTCATCAAATGAAAACTCATTAATTTCCTCAATGAGGAAACAGGTTTTGTCCAATGCTTGGTCTGACAGCGCGTTTAGATGAACTAATTGCTCGTTGGCTTGCTAGTTGCCATGGTCAGTTTCATTTACTCGTCTCGTGACATCTCTCATGGTGTTGAAAATATTTTTTTTACGAAATTAATCATCCTACCGTACTTACGTATTAAGGAAAAACATTCGGGTATCGCAAAAAAGTCCAAGGTTTTACGATGACGGCAAAGTTGTAACCAGTGAAGAAAGAAAAGCCAAAGAGTTAATCCGTACCACGATGTAATATTTCTTTATTCCAAATTTGTTGAACAACAAATAAAGCTCGCAACCATTATTCAACTTTAAGCTGATTATGATACAACCTCAATTATATACAGTACAGTACAGTACTGTACTGTACCGTACTGTACTGTAACTCGCATCATTGTTTTCTAATTCTCACACGCATATGCATATACGGTGATTGCTGTGATCGCATGTTTGCACTGGAATCTTTATCACGAACTCCCTATCACCTTGAAGAGAACTTTATTTACGTCTGTTCCGGTGCTTAAACCAATAAAGGTAAGGCTCTTTTACTTTTTCCATTATTAAAAGCTTATTTGATTTTATTCTATTTTTTTTTTTGTTTATCATCAATAACAATTGCACAAAACAAACAAGAAACTTGGCGTGCTATTTCGTACTACTTTTTTCAATGTCTTTGTTAAAAAAATTTTTTTCAGGGTGAAAAAAGATGCGCCGCTGTGCTGGTCATATAATCCATAACCTCAAAAAGAACAAGGATTCGACCTGACAAAGAAAAATTTGTAATCAATCAATCGGATTGTGCAATTTGCATGTGTCCAAATGACGCCAGAAAGAAGACTTGGCTGATTATGACGAGGATGGCAGAAACCAAAATTGTGGAGTGGTGCTTAACAAAGACTGAGAACACAGACCGGCGAACAATAGCACTGTGATATAAGGGAATAAAAGAAATGCGATTGGTGTGATATAAAAATAAGGTTCGTGAAAAGAAATTTATTACGCTTATCAATTGTTTATTCCACTTTTGATTTAATGCTCTTTATTAAAAAATGCCTTATCATGAATTCCTCCTGCCAAAATAGGTCGTTACCGCTATATTGGAATGATCACGTACTCCCAATTGTTAATTCATGCGTCTTTTAGTCATATGTAGGTACGTGTGTACGCACGCGCTTACGTATGCGCGAAAATACGCTAGCCTCCGTTGTCGAAACTGGGAAGGTGAAACCGGAAATCCACCCCATAATTTGAGCACATGAATCTGGTGTCCATTTTACAAGATGCTTCCAAATGGATGCTTTGGTATGGTAGAATCTCCTGTTGCTAAAAAGTGTCCAAACTTTCCATATGAAGTTTGCATGGATTTCGGAGTTTCGGTCCGTTAATTCTCCAACCGTACGCTCATGCGTTCGCACAAGAGATCAAGAATACCTGTTTGAATCTGACTTATTGTATATCTTTGCTCATTCGGTGAGTATGCCGCTTTTGGTTGTTCTACTGTTTTCCCATATCAGAAATATTTGAACAACCAATATACTGTAAACAAAACAGATTGATTAAATTTTATAAATGATTTTTAAGCTTCAACTATACGGCATGTATTAATAAATTTATCTAAATTAATATTATATATATATATATACATACTGTATAATATAATCTAATATTTTAAAGCAATTTGTTTCTAGTTTATTGTCATTACTGCCATTTTGTCAAAACATGGATTTATTTATTTTTAATACTTTAATAGTTTCACTATTTTTTAATTAAATAATTCGAGCGATTCTTTAATTATTTAATTATATGGTATTAATAAAATAAATATCGATCATTTATTTACTACAGTATAAAGATTTATTTTCCTAAATAATAATATTAAGCTTTTATAATAAAACTTATGATCAACTATATACAGTATATACAGTAATGGTTGTATCAAATATTTAATAAACTCGTATCTAATATTTACGGTATTTTATAATAATAAAAAAAAAAAAAACTTTCAAAAATTGGTTTTACTTTTTTTTTTATTAATAATGATACCTTTTTTAAAAATTAATTAATTAATTATTATTTTTATAATATTTATAATTAAATTAAATTATAATTTATAATTAATTGAATACAATACATGCATAAACATAATTTATTTAAATAATATAATGTATACTATAACTAAAATTTTCTATTCAAATCTAATAAACTTGTTATAAACAATATAGGTTTTTAAATATGACCTTGAAAACAATATTTTATTTTATAATAAAATTTAAATTAAATTTTTTCTAAACCATATATTATTATTTATAAATTATTGATATTTTACTTTATTTTATTAAATCACTAAAATACAAGAAACTACAAAAAAAAAAAATAAATAAATTTTTTAAAAAAAAAAAGAATAAATATTTAAAAATATATAATTATATAAAAAATTTCTTTAATAAATTATTAATAAAAATTTATTCAACTTTTTTCAAAAATTTATTTTTCAAAATCTTTTTTTGATAAAAAATACTTCAATAAAAATATATATATATAGTTACTTCCAAAAGTTTGAGTTTACTTACTATGTTTTTATTATAAATTTCAACTTTGACAATTTTTAAATCCTTAATTATACAATCAAAAATTATAAAAT
>CAJVPT010005959.1:0-11559 GCA_910592055.1 Acaulospora colombiana
TTTTTATAATTTGTAACTATAATATGAAACTAGTATAAAAATATGTTTATACACTTTTTGTACAACAGGAATATTGCATGAAATTAAAATTAAGGCTACTCAAATTATTTTTTCTTCTTCATTTTTTATAGTTAAATTGAGATTTATTTCTTGCTATAGTTATATCAATTTATCAACAATTAGAAAAAGATAATGGTTTATTTGACGTAAACTTAGTTCACTAGGACCTAGTAATATGTCAAGAATCAACATATTTTTTGTGTTTAAATTGTATTTTGTATGGAAAATTTGCAATAGTCCTATATATAACTTCAGTATTATGCACTTTATTATTGAATAGTTGAAATAAATTGATATTTAACACCAATTCTAAATGTGAATCAGCTGTCTCTTTGCTAAAAAATAATTTTAAGTTTTCATCTTTAAAAGTTTTTCAAATATTACCATCATAAATATTATATAGAAATTCATCAATACTTGATCGATCTATCCAATGCCAAAAATTAGATTTAAAAATTTGGATTTTAATACATTTGTGACAATTGATACCAAATAATAGAATATGGAAAAACTAAATTGGACTGATTAATTACATTTTCATTTAATAACTCTGATTGTATAGATAGTGAAGAATTGCAAGTTTTTCTTCATTTTATTGCCAAATTGGGAAATTCAATATAAATACATTTCATGACTAATAGTTGATTGTTTTTTTGAAAACCAAGAACATCATCCTGTCTGTATAATTTGTGACATATTTGATATGCCACAAAACTATTGAACTGGTTTGATAGTCCAAGTTTATTGTTGACAGTATACAAAGTTCCACAAAAAAGTTCAAATTCTTTGCTACCAATTTTAATTAACATCAATAATTAATGTATTTATAAAGTTTTGTTTATAAGTATTTAAGGACATACAGTATATTTAAAATTGTTATAATTATTTGAATTTTTTTTTATCTAAACTGTATTAATAAACTTCGAAACTTGATTATTTTAACTTGAAACATTTAATTTAATAACTCAATAAATAGAACTTGTCTATAATATTAAAAATAGTGTCAAAAAAGATAAATTGAAATTCTTTTTGAGATTCAAGTGAAAAGTATTAGGATATCCGGATAGTTAATTAACTTTAAGAATTTGAGTTCTAATTGGTACATATAATATAATAGATATGGTTATTATTCCAAATTTGACTGTTATTTGATGCTATTCTGCCATAAAAAATTTGCGCAGTAATAAGATAGATGAGTTTTTTCCCCTTAGTAAATTAATTCTCTTTGAAAGGGTAATCTTATGACTTGGGGTTATCCTCTTCCATTTGATAATGGATATCCCTGTGAAATTTATTGAGCAAATACGAAATTGAAACTTTTGTCTTTTCACGCAACATTTTATAGTGTAATATTCTGGACTGTTCCCATTAGCCCCAACACTATTTGATTATGAACGAAAACATACCGCAAACGGTCATAAAAGTAAGAAGCATCCACGCGATTCTCTCGACGATATCGAAATAATTCTTGCTAAGCGTTTTTTTTTAATTCTCATCAGATATGGTATCCAAAAAATGTTATTATGTGTGACATCATTCCTCTTGCGCTTATCTCCTCGCGTCTCAATTTAACGATAAACATTGTCGGTCGATTATATGTATAAATGGATGTTGCCCCAAACAGATGAACCCGCTAGTTTTCTGTCACACCAGATGGCAAGCAGTGTTTTCACCTCTGACAAAGCTGTCCAGGTCAAGAAACGAAAATGTTATTTAAATTACATAATCCTTTACGTAATATTAATATTAAAATACGGTACTATTAATTGGAACTCCTGGAATGTTTTTGTATTAAATATTTTATTGTTTATTTTAGCTGAAAAATATTCATTAATTCTTGCAGGCAAAATAATCGATGCAATCTTTTTTATTAGGTTCGAGCTTACAACCGATCATATCACGCCAAAGTTTGTTTTTCTAAAGATTTTTATTAAGGTTTATTGACAACATCTTCACCGGAAATTTGAAAATGGCAGATGCAGTATGTTTTGAAGAGTTGTCGTTGGGCTCATAAGATTCGTCTTTTGATCATTCTTCGAATTCTCACTTTATCCCAGATAGTCTCTCATGATAAAGGAAATTCCTTGATTTATCCAACAATTCCAAATTCGTCTTTTTTTTAAAAAAAAAGAAACAAGCACGACAAAGCTCTCTCTAAATAAAGATTCGTTACATAGACTAATACCGATACATATGGGTAATATTTTCGAGAATTTTCGGACCTTATATAACCGTGATCCTAAAGATCCTAATTGGTATTTTGGTCGCCTTCAAGGATAATTGCCCATACACACCATTGATTAGATCCCGATCTAATTTTAAATGCATAAAATTATGTGATTGCGATGCCAATGGTGCGTTCTTTATGAAGGCCTCCGTATACAGGACATACTGTACATACAGTACGTACATAATAAAAAATACGCATAAAAATTTTTTAATTATAAAATGTTATGTAAGGTAGAAATAATATTCTGCGCAATGGTCCCATTCGTGAATTAAACGAAGAAACATAATAATGGCTGGAACTCATAGTGTTAAAAAAATTATACGTTACGATCCATCATATACAGTAATGATTTCAAGAGGTTACGATATCATTGAATATTTTTATTTGGTAATACACCTCATGTTTCACGAGTGTTATTGTCATCGAAGGATACGTAAAATTCATATGGTAACAAAGAATTCTATATTGGTGATACCTCTTGGACAAGAAATTCATAGTTTTCGAAAATCCCCCCCCAAAAAAAAACAATAATAATAAGAGGGATACAGAATAAATGATATATGACAAGCGTACCACGACTCAACCTAATTTTGAGCATGTGTAGTTCGAATCGTTTTTTGGAATTAGGATAGTGTGCAAACTGAATTAGCCGTTGGAAGTCTATGAATTTTAATGCGTAAAATTACGGTTTGTGAACTACATTCAGCTTCAGGGGATATACTGACAATTGACTTTTATAATTGTTAGTTGAGGATAGACCATATATTTAATTCTCATGGTTGTGATTATATCATTATTTTGGCATTTAAAAATCAGTGTTTGGCATCTTTAAATAATATACAGTATGTCTACTCTAGCACTTCAACTTAAATCATACAACACTGTATATTACAATATAGGAATTTTCAGTTTTTCAACTAAACCGCGAGTTACTATAAACATTGCCTTTGATACACGATTATGCAGTACGCGTTACGTACAGTATACAGTAGTTCGTGCGCAATTTTTACATAACACCATATTCATAATACCATATTCTTTATTACGCACATGTACCCACAAAATGAGATATTGCCGTTGGGAAAAATGAGATGTTGCCGTTGGGAATTAAGGATTTCAGAAAATTTATAAATAATAGATTTCACATTCATTCTGTGACATGAAATTCTATTATCAATTCATTTTGCAAATGGCCTATACTAAAAGGTCTAATGCAGCGTGGAATAAGGCATTTTCTCAGTTAGACCGTCACAAATACCCAAGGGTAATTCAACAAGAGAAATATATTCAACAAAAATTTCAAAATAACCGATTACTAACGAAAGCAGAAAAGGATGGATTGCTTGCTCGTCTTCACAAGCATTATGATTTAATTAGAATCGAACGCTCTATCGAAAAAAGATTATGCACCAAGTGCATAGATTTGTGCAGTGCAGCACAATATTGTGAGTTGTGTGTTCGAAAATATTTAGAGAATAATTTTAGAAATTGGTCTTCCGGAAATAGTGTTATCGATAAATTAATTCAGGAATGTCAAAAGGAAGTTGTAATTACTGATAGCATTGTCGAATGGATTGAATACGAACAATTTGAGGACGTTACGTATAAGACAGAAGGCGGATGTTCTAAAATTTATACCGCAATTTGGAGAGATGGTCCTTATCATAAATGGAATGATGACACACAATCTTTACAACGATTTCCTCGCGATAAAGTAGTGCTAAAAAAATTATGTAATTCGGCGAATAGTGATGGGAATTGGTTTCAAGAGGTTAGTTAATATTACTTTTCACCACTACATCTATACGCGTAATGTAATGTTATTTTGATTGTAAAATATTACTGTATTCAGGTTAAATCACAATTCTGCATTGATAACACGGGAAAATACCTCGTCAGATGTTATGGATTGACCAAGGATCCAATTTGTAATGATTATCTGCTTGTTTTAAATCACCTTAATTGCGATTTAAGACAATATTTGGCGGAAAATTATTCGGTGATGACGTGGGATAAAAAATATGACATCATTCGCAAGTTATCACAGAGGCTAAGCAAAATTCATCAAAAAAACTTTGTACATAGAGACTTGCATTCGGGCAATATTTTGTATTCTTCGCGTAACGATGATTTATATATCGGTGACATGGGTTTTTGTGGGCCTATAGATAAACAAATAGATAATGTCTATGGTAACATCCCATACATCGCACCGGAAGTCTTGTGCGGTGAACCGCACACCCAAAAGTCCGATGTATATAGTCTAGGGATTTTAATGTGGCAAATTGCGGTTGGCAGGACTCCGTTTCGCTACATAGAATATAATGATAATTTGGTTTCTTCAATTGTTGGTGGCATACGTCCGGACATTCACGAAAGTATTCCATTCGAATACGTTCTCATAATGAAGCAATGCTGGGACGCCGATCCTAAAAATAGGCCGGATGCATGTGAAATAAGCAATAGGCTTAATCAGATGCTCAACGAATTACGTGTTAAAGAAACCAAACAAAGGTCGCCTCAATATGCTTCTTTGAATTATTTAAACTACTTCATCAACAAAACGGCAAAGAAAAATAAGAACTATTTTATCTTAACTCCTAACTCTGAGACATTTACCGATGAGCATAGTAAATTATTTATAGCTTCTAACATGTCTGGGCCAAAAAATGCAACTATAGGTAAGCATCAAGGATCCTTGCCTTTAGAATTTATTTTATTTCCATTATAATGATACAGCGTTTTTTTGCAGAAGAACAATTGGGTATGATTTTCTATAAGATTAACTTTCTCATGGGCCAGCGTTTATAACCTCAAACAACTACTTAAATTTTAGAGTTTGATTCCCAGTACAAATTAACCATTTCTCACGGTAATCAATCTATTACATCGAGTTTTTCATTAAACAAATACCGATGATTTTAATTACGCACGCATTTATTATCGTAGCACTTGAAAATCTCTTTCCGAGTGACGGCGTATCGGAAAAACCTGAACATTGCACCGTGAGCAACATCCATATTGAAGGTAACGTACCGGATTCAACCTACTTACTTTTAATCCTCCAATTCTATATTAACTGCGATTTTCTTGAATAAGGATCCTCGCAATTGACGATTAAATTGATAATTTGATTACTTTAAACTTATCCCAGTCGTATGCATTTCTAAATTAGTGTCCATTATATTATAGTATTTATATATATTTGTTTATCACAAGGCCTATCTAATATTAATCATTCGTCTTTTTTTTATTTTTATTTTTTCATATTAATTGACTCATGATTTCGCGTCTAAAATGAAAAACGAATCGTTTAGAATCGCGCCTATTTTGATACAGTATGTAAAATAATTATCACATTCATATTACATGCATAATGCAAAAATATGCTATCTTATGCAATTATTTTATCGGTATTTAATATATCTATTTAATTCATTCGGTCATTATTTGAATTATTATACGCAAAACATTGATTCTTATATTGCATTTGTAGAATAAACAGTTGATTTTTCAAATAAAAAAAGTTAATAAATAAATAATTGTATAAAAGTTTGCTGAAAAAGAAAAAAAAAAATTTTTTTTTTTGAAAATAAATAATAAACAATCTCTATGATAACTTAATTTTCTTTTCAAACCCTTCATTATATCAGTTATATAGTTTCATTGAACATTTGTAAACAGTGTATAAATTTATGTATCACTAAGGTTATTTTTCTAACTAATTCATTTATCTTGATTTAAAAAACTTTAAATACAAGAAAGCTCTTGCCCTCATTAATTCCAAAAGATATATGAAATGCATGAAAAAGATTGAATTGATTTCAAATATTATTCAATCTATTTCAATTATACAGTATTTCAAATCTATCATTTTTGAATTTATTTTATATATTTATCTTAAAACTATCTTATTTTAGTTTCAATTCTTTATAAAAACTCTAATATTTACATTAATAAATAATTTATTTCAGATATATATTGTAAAAATCTCTTTTAAATCAAGTATTTATTATTATATTATTGAATTTTTCTTTTTTTAATTTGTTTAATTGAACAATCTATTATTATATTATTAAAACTATTTATATTGCATAATTTTAACTTTCTTAAATTCTAGAATAAGATCTTTTCTTGATATTAAAATTTAAATTCTTATTTATAATAATTCATTGTTAATATTAATCTACTTTTTAAAGATATAAAAGATTGAATTTTAGATTTTAATCATTATTTTATAATTTATATACATATATAGTTATTAATATTTTTAATAATATAATATAAGGTGATCTATAAATCAATAGTGCATTAGTTAACATTCCATAGGTCTGATTATAAGATACAGGTTCAAATCCTCTAAATAATAATGTCTGAAGTTGATAAAATCTGTACCTGTTAACCTAATTATATCTAACTAACATTTTTGAATATAGCTACTTGTCATAAGGTATTCTGAAAAAAAAATATTTATTAATAAATAGTACAGTCTATATAAGAATTATGATCAACTGTGATATTCAAAATTGACTATAATTATTCTGATATCACCCAGTTACACAAGATTGAACAGAAAGTAACAAATACAAAAGCAGATCCCTAAATCAGTAAGATGCCGTTGATGATCAAGTATTGAGTTTTGTGCCACTCGCTGACTTAATTATTGAAAAGCTCTAATAGGAGGAGAAATCTGCGTATTACTTTGAAAGATCAAAATACTAAATTCAGGATACTATATTTGACAACCTGATAATTTATCTACTCTAGTATACAATAAAAATGTGTAGGGAATAATTAAGATAGAATCATGTAATTTTTTATTAAAATAGTATATAATATAATCAATATAGTTAGCTATATATATAATAATTTACTATAATAATTGACATATATAGTGTTTATTTAAGAATATATACAATAGACACATTACCACTTTCTTTCTTTCCTTCTTTATCTATATAAATACATACAATAATGATTCTTATCTGCTAAATAACTCAAATAAAAACTGTAGAGCTTAGTATAATATATAGTAATAACAACCTGTTGGCAATGATATAATAAATTAGGAGAACCTTTATCCAAAGATATTGCAGAACAAAATATTGTCCCCAAGGTTGAACTTAGAGACTTTTATGGTTATAATAAATTAGTTAGATAGAATAAAATAGTTTAACTGTGATATTTATCATGTTGCTTAAATAAAAATGAACATATGTTTTCAATTGATTAATAAACTTACAATCTAGCTTGACTATAGATATTCAAAAAAAATAAAAATAATAATATAATATAAAGTATAATTAAAATAATCAAGATTTAATAAAAAATAAAAAAAACTCTTTCTACAAATCCCTCAGATCCTTAGAAATTTCTTTTTTAGACCATTCACTCAAGAAAAGAAAAATATCTATAATTCAAGACATACAATATATTCTTGTAATACCAGTATACAATAGTTATCTTAGCACAAAACAATACTTCATGTATAGTCTTAAATCAATAAATTGCTAGAAAACATATACATAATAACAACTTAAACTTTTTTTTTTTTTTTAAGAAGAAGGAAAGAGATCAACATAAACTGATTCACAGTCAAAAAAAGAGTGTCAATATAAATTTCACAGTGCTTGTAGCCAGACTAGTACAGGTTGATACCTTCTTTAATATTACAAATAATCATAAAGAAAATAGATTTGTTTGATAAATCAAGTAAATCTCAAATCCCTCAAGATCCAGAAGAACATCAAAGCTCCTGAGATCTAAATAGCATACATATCCCATCCTATAAATATCAAAACATCTAGCCAAAGTAATATTAATATATACAGATATATAGACCTGTTGTCAAAAACAAGTTTGACAAAAATCCATCACAACAATACAACAAGAGTGAATAAATTTGACAATATTTTTGATTACAATATCATCATTAGATGTGATTGACATAAACAAAACAGCAAGAATCCATAATGCAATATTAAACACTGGTGTAAACAAGTAAACAACACTAGATAAAAAAGAGATAAACAATACATGTCTGATCAAAATAGAATTAAAACACAAACCAAAATAGAAAATTACTAAAATAAGAAGCAAACCATATAAAATTTTTTTTTGCTTTATGTGACTTTAGTAATACTAAGTGATTTATCCCCTATTAATTATCCTTCATATATACAATAAATAAGACAGAAAAGATTCTACATATAATAGATAAAAGAAAAAAGAATATCATTAATATTTTGATTTGACTTGCAAGAAAGTATGAAGAACATAATGAGCTATGAGTTATACAATAAATAGCCAGACAGGAGCCAGCCACTATTTAAATAGAAGAAGAAGTGCCAGTTCCAAAAACTTGTATAATATTTGATAGTATTATTGCAAGTATTTTAGAAGTAAACAAGATAATATTTTATAAAGAACAAATTTTAATACAATATATAACTTATCTCTGGTAAGTTGAAAAAGGAAAAAAAATAAATCTGCTTCAGCTGTATATTAAAAATGAACTTGTTAAAATAATTAAAAAAGAAAAATATGTATCAAAAGATATGAAAATCCTTTTTATAGAGATCATCACCTAAATAGAAGAAGATTTAACAGTAGATAATGAGATCACAATGTCTAATGTTTAAGAACAAGAAGAGATAGAAGAGAAAATAGAATTTGAAATGCTGTGAGAAAAGATCAAAAGTCAAAATATAAGTGAATTTAGTTTATACAGTACAAGAAATAAAGCCGAAAACCCATATCAAATCCATATTAAATAAGTAAAAAAGGTGCATATTGATTAGAAACCATAATCACAAATATTTCAGAAAGCTCAAAAAAAGATATTAGAGTCTATCTGTGCAATGTCTTAAAACTATCTCAGGACAAATGAAATCTTCTTTATAAAAGTTTTATTAATAACAACAAATAGCTGATTATTCACTTTAAAGAAGAAGAAGATATCCTTAAATATTTAAAATAAGTAAACAGAAAAAAGAAAGCCTTCAGTTTTCAATGATTAGAACTAGGAAAGAAAAATATATGGATCAATCAGCTATAGATAAGATAAAGAAAAAGATATTTTGAATCTATAATCCAGAAGAAAGCAAAGACATATGGTATATTGATATAGTGGATATGGATTATAAACTTTCTAAAAGTTATATAAAAGAACACCTAAAAAGATATGAAAATATTAAAAATATTGATATCTATAAGGTAAAAACAAAGATCTAAGTAAGGACCTATCTCAAGTAGTATAAACACTTCAAAACCAATCCTGAAAAAATATAGATGATATTACTTAAAATAGAAATAATAAGAACAATCTTTATTAAAAAAAAACCAACTAATAAAGAAATAAATGAAAATTTGATTGAACAAAACAAACACTCAGCCAGGTTCTTAGGCTCAAATAGAATACTCTTAAGTTTGATAACCAGGACACTTAATGATATAGAAGCTAAGACCTGTTATATACCAAAAAACTCTTATACATTGAAAAAACAAAACTTTACAGTAGTATGCTTTGTAACAAAAGAAACATTGACAAGAACTTGCAAGCAGTATATTTTTTTGCAGGGACTAAAACTATCCTGAAGTGCAAAAGCCACAATAAGAGAAACTATAAAGGGTCCTAAACCTAAAGTTAAAAGATTAAGAGGAAGGCTGGAATATAGAATAGTAGAAATAGATAGCAAATCCATATCATATTCACCATTAGATAGTAAATCAATAAGCTCTATTATAACTATTGAATATAAGTAATCTACTAATCAAAGAAAAGGTATTAAGGTTAGAATAATAATACTTAGCAAAGATACTATAAAACCCTAGGCCATCTAACAATAGGAAGTAATAGGGAACCATTAAGAAATCTTAGAAGTTTATCAGAGAATTAAAATAGGAAACAATATAATGAACTAGAGCTTGGGAATAAGCAAGATCCATTAAAGCTCATATTGACAAATCTGGAAAAACTAAATAGAAAAATTGCCAAGTTTATAGGCAAATCAAGATTTAGTCAACAAAAGAGAGGAGGTTAGGATGGATAGACCACTTCTAAAATATCACACCAGTTGATTAAGATAGATATAGAAAGAAAGAGTCCAGTTCTTCCTCAATGAAGACTTATAACAAGGACAAAGTATGAACTATAAATTCAAATAAAGCTATAGAACAAGGTGGTGCTATAAACATAGATAAATTCCTACAGAATAAGTATATTACTTTTCTGAGAAGTCAAAACAAAGACAAGCAAATAAAAAATACAAAAGGAATAGAAGAAAATATTCAGAAAAGAGTAATAAGAATAGGCATACATAACATCAGAGGTACAACAAACAAAACAAATCAACAAAGTCTTATTGAAGAAATACAATAGATATAATGAGAATATGTGAAACTAAGTTGACCCAAACCAATATAAAATGGACTTTTGGCAATCAAAAAACCTACAAATATTTCTATAGTATCAATAGATATATATTATTTAAAGCAGAGATCAGCCCCCTAATCAGAAAAGATTTGGAAATAATAATAGCATTAATAGAAGAGAAGGAAGGTTACATAATAGTAATTAACTTTCTTATGAAAAAGAAAAAAGTCTGTATCATATAAATTTACAATTCTTTAGACAAACAATGATGCAAAAAGATACAAGAGAAGTTAATCAGTCTTATTAAAAGAAAGCAAAGACAAAGCTTTCATATAATAGTGATGGATGATTTCAATGCTACCTATAATCTATCAAAAAATAGAACAACATTTTCCAATGCTAAGTTCAGATCTTCTTGATATCCTAAAATTCTATTGTTTAATTTTCTAAATAAATAGGACTTTACAGATACCCAAGTAGTATAGAAAGACAAAAATAAAACCCCAACATGATGGGATGCCATAAGCAATAGTAGAATTGATTATATTTAAATATCACAAGGTTTAACAAAATATCTGTTGCTATGATTTAATAATAAGAAAATACAAGAAATCCCAGGAAGTGATCATGCCATACTGATAATTACTCTCCAAAATGAAGATCTCTTTACAAGAAACTTAACTATTAAACCTAATAGATATAAAAGGATCTTTATAAGAACAGTGGCAAGACTATCAAAAAAACTTGGACTATAAGTTCAAAACAAAACTGGAACCTTTTCTTCTAGAAGAACTCAAAATAGATAAAGAAGAAAAACTCATAAATAAGATTTGTGGAGTTTTTGAAAAACAGATGTATAAAGCAACTTTCAACAAGCTTAAAACTAAAAAAGCCA
>CAJVPT010005960.1:0-11558 GCA_910592055.1 Acaulospora colombiana
CTTATGTCCTTTTTTGAGGGACAAAATTCATAGCTCTTCACTTTAATAGGAACAAAAATAAAAAAATATTATAAATCAATGATTTGAATAATAGAGAACAATTATGGGTAGTTTTTTTATAGTTATTAATTTAAAAAATTTAATATATCCTAGTGAGTGACATTTGACTTTTGTCCCTACCTCCCCTTTAGGGACCCATCTTTAGTCATGACTCCATTAACACTGATATCTATATGAAAAAGTGAATTAAAATAAAAACTATTCTATAAGATGTTTTTCATGTTTCTGTTAATAAGCTCTATATATAATTTGTTGGACCCTAGGATCCAATCCCCTGTCCCTTGTTTTGCCTCACTTCCTGTATTCTTCTTATTCTTTTTGTTTTTGTTTCGCTTTATCTTTTTAGATATTCCTTATAATTTTTCCCATTCTATCATTAATATGTATCTCAGTTTTCACACTTCTTTTTTCTTCTCCCAGAAGTGTATTGTGGCTACACGTATTGCAGTTTTTATAACCTTCGCATCTTCCACAAATCTCTTTTGCTACTTTCATCATTTGGTGCATTATTGCTCCTCTTATTATGTCTCTCCATTCTATCTTGCATACCCTGTCTGAGTGTCTTGAACATGATGATTATTTAAAAAATCGTTTCCATCTATCTTGTATTTGTTCTATTTATTTGTTATCTTCCACTCTTGTTGCACATTCTTTTGTGAGAAAGGTTCTATATTTTTTCTTTAGTCTTGTTTCATTAGGTCCACATGTGAAGAAGTGAATGTCTCTTTCTTCCTGTCTTTTACTGACTATACAAGTTGGGCTCTTGCATAAATATGGCCTTCAGGTATTCATGTTTACTATTGTTGGGTATTCGTCTAATCATGTTTTCCATCTGAAGGTTCTATCACTGTGGTCCTTGCGATCAGTCTGAAGTGATGTTATTTTAGATGGTATCAGTGTCTGCATGGTCATATTCTAGTCTATTTCTTTGGTCTTCTTTTCAGATAGCCATTTTTGGCTGCATCTTAGTATTCTCCACTTGCTAGCCCATTTGGTTTTAAGGATTATTTTTCCTACTGTCTTGAAAGAAAGGTCAATAAAGGACTGGTCCCATCTTAATGTTGTTATTGTACTGGTAGTGTTCTGCTCCTGGATTTTAATTCTGTCTTTAGACTTATCTATTATCGTAGTTGCTGCCAGCTTATCTGCTAGCTCATTATCTGTATTACCAGAATGGCCCTTGATCTTGATCCATACTACTGTAATGTTTTGTAACAAGATTAATTCCTGTATTGTATTAACTAGACACCTGTTCAGAGTTTCTAATGCTTAGTATCTCTTTCCTTGCTTTGTCTTGCTCTTTTTTATTGCATTGATTGCACTTTGACTGTCTGTAAGGATGTTTATTCTCTTGTTTGCACTTATTGTGCTAATTGCTGTAAATATTACTGTCAACTCTGCCTGTGTTAAGGATAGTATGTCCTATGTTTCTACTTGAAACCTGGCAATTTCTATACCCTTTTCTGTTTAGATTATCCATCATATTTCTATTCTACTGTCCACCTTTTATTGCATATAGGAACTGTCTGTATATATTTGAAGATTGTTGTGTAGGGCTGTTTCTTGTACTACCTGTTATAGTCTTCTGATTATTCTTTTCAGTGCTCTGAGCTTTTTCCCAATCAATATCTTTGTAATAGAAATTAGATCTAGGTATATTGTGGATAGTGAAGTGTCTGATGTTTGTATTTTTATTTTTTTCAAGGTATGCTCTATGCCTTGGGGAGAAGACTAAAGTCTGTTTATATATGGCTGTCCTGTCCTCTTCTCTCGTGGCTTGGAAATATATCCCTTTGTACTTTTTTTTACTTTTATATTGATCAATTGTGCCAAAAATTGTGTATGATATACTGATGTTGATCTTTGTACTGATTTTTGTATTCTGGGATGTTAAAAGAGCAGCCTTTACATTTGTAAAGCAGTGATGTCTGTTCCTCTCTAGTAATGTGACTAACCAGGATCGTTCGGTCATCCAATACTTTTTTCTTTTTTGTTAAGATTTTGTTCTTATTCTTCTTAGTTGCCAGCCACTTGATAGTTGATTGTCTCTGGTGTGGGAGTACTGATATGTTTGACTGAAAACTGTTTGTACTTGGACTGCTTTCCTTGCCTCTGACTTCCTCAGTTGACTCTTAATTGTTGTCTATGCCTTTGAAATTGTTGTTTTTGACTAGGTCTTTTAGGTCTCTGTACCATAGTGGCATTCTGCCTTGCTTGCTGAGTCTAAACCTTACCTGTTGTCAGGAGAAGGATCTTTTTTGCTGTCATTAAGCAACTAATCATTGAAGAGAATTTCTCTACACTTGAGTGTGTTCCTGTGCCTATTATACCATTTCTCTGAAACCATATCTTTAATTGATATACCTTCCTTCTGACTGGTTTTTCAAACCATGCATGTTCCATTGGGGCAAGAGTAATTCCCTGAAGTTTCAACATATTTAAAATATCATTTGTCAGGTTTTTCCTTTTTCTGGTTCAAAAGGGAAGTTTATCTGTTAGAATTGAAGTGTTGAACCAGTACTCATTTTAGATATGTTGAAGTCTGATCCATGTGGTGATTCTACTGAGATTGTGGCTATTAAGTCTGTTGAATAAGTTTTTCCTATACATAAGGATTTGTCTATACCAGAAATTGAAAATTTTATATCCAAAATCTGTGTAGGTGATGCAGTTAGGTGTCATTGCTGATAGTCCAGCTTTGTGTTTGAAAATTTAGTTGATTTTGCTACTTATTTTTTCACATTCCTTTTCTAATAGGACTAGATTATTTAACAAGTATTCTATTGCTGAGAAGAGAGCATGGTTAATTATATATCTCATCTGTTTATCTGTAATTTTCTTCCATGCTAGTGTTTTTATTGTGGTTTCTACTTTTTCTTTAATAATATTCTTTTGAACATTTTTTTCCCATCTTCTGATATTCATATTCCCAGAATTCTTGTCACTTCGTGGTACTGCAGGGAGGGAATCCATGTTTCATTTAGTTTTATACACTCCTTTCTTGACTCTCTGCTTACATTTATACATATCATTGATGATTTCTTGTTATTGACTTCAATGTCATTTATCTTAAGGAATTCTACTGCTGTATTAAAAATTGCCTACATACTCTCTTGGCTGTTTGCAAACCATATAGTATCATCCATATAGGCTGTTGCTATAACCTTGGCTTTCCTTACCCTCCTATTAGTCATCTCTTCTATGATTGGGAAGTAAGGTCGGGAGGATCTTTGTTCCTATCCTATATTCTGTTTGTTTATTCTTGATTTCTTGTAGCAGGGGATCATAGAAGATTCTCCATAGGAAGAAGGAAATGATGTCTTCCTAATCTATGCCATCCTGTATGGGATAATCTTCTGTAAGGCCATATACTGTGATTACTTTATTATTTCTATTCTTTAATGTATTGTCTATTATTCTGACTATTTTTTCTGGTACTCTGATTCTTTTGAGGACTCAAATTATCATATCTCTGTTTATAGAGTCATATGCTTTACTAATATCTTAACTAAAGATCCATGCCTCTTTTTTGAATTCTTTGACCTCCTCTATTATATTGTTTAAAATATGAATTGGCTCCTGGTACTACCTCCTGATAGGCCTGCCCAGTTGTTTTCATAGAGAATTTTGTGTCTTGTACATGTTTCCGCTAATCTTGTCATTATGATACTCATGAATACCTTTCTTGTTGTTTCCAATAGTGTGATGGGCCATTAATATTAATGTTACCTATCCAGTCTTTGGGCTTGAGGATTTGATATACATTTCCTTTCCTCCAGTCTTCTGGAACTTCATCTGTATCCATTATTTTGTTGAATAGTACTGCCAGGAATTGGATACTATATTTTTCAAAGTTCTTTAGTCTCAGATATGCGATCTCTGATGGGCCTGGTGCACTGGAGTTTTTTATGTTCTGGATCGCTGACCTTATTTCTGATGTCATGATCACATGAATTGTCTCGTTGAACTAGTCATCTTGAATGTTTATCTTTGGCCTGTATTATTGCTTTCAGTGTGAAAAGTTTTCTATGTTTAAAGTACATCTCAGTCTAGTCCAGTCTTGAAGTGTTCTTTTATCTTGTTCTTGACCTCCTCTGAATCAATTAAGATTTAACTTCTTTTCTTTCCTTGCATTCAATCAATCTCTGAGTGTCGATGAATCTTGTAAATCTGTTCAGAATACTGTTGATTATTTTCTTTGGATGTTCCTCCAGGTTCTTGTATCTCTGTTCAATGTGTTTTTTAATTCTTTTCCCTTTTTCCTGTTCGATTTTGATCCTTGTAATTTTGTTCTCTACTTCTCAGATCTCCTTGATTTCCAATAGCTGGCTATGTAGTTTCTCTCGATTAGTACTGTATCTTCTTAAAAAAGGGATGGTTCTGTTAAGAAGAGAATCAGTATGTTTATTTCACTAATATCTTTCTTGAGTTTTATCCATGTTGTATCCAGATTTGTAAGTCATACTTGACATTTTCTATAGATTCTTTCTATCTTAATTTGTTTTCTCATGAGCTTCTTATATTTCGATTTGTGTATAGTTCCTATGTTCTTCCAGCATTTTCTTTTCTTTAGAAAGTCTTTTGCCACTGTTATTATTGATATTTTGAATTGCTATCAAATTTCTTCTGCTGTCTGTTTATTGGACCTCAGGGCTTCTCTTGCTATCTTCTCTATTTTTGCTGTGATCTTGGTTCATTGTTTGTGGGTAGAGTTGCTGAAGTCTATTTTATTCTGCTTATTATTTTTTCTGTTTGCTAATTTAGATCATGATGTATATAATATATTAATCTGTGTCATTACTATTTTGTGCTTGCTTTTGATAATGGTTTCTATTACCATGTGTTCTGCATTTAAAATATATGGAAGTAGGGGACAGGAGACTCATATATAGTCCAGCCTACTCCCGTATCCTGACTTTGGTCTGTTGTATATATAGTTTTTTGTAGTTGAATAGACTTGTCTATACATATCTGTGAAGTTATATATCGATAGGGTATCTATAATCTGTCTTGATTTGACTCCTCTAGTTTTCTCTTCTGTGTAGTCTAGCTGTTCATCAACCACCTTATTAATGTCATCCATTACTATTATGAGCCTATTTCTGCTTTTTCCTTTATTAATTTTTGTTTTGATTCATTGGTATAGCTTTGATTTATCTTGCTTTTATGATTTGTTTGCTATATTGTATACTGTCAGTATTCTGTATTGGATTTTTTCCTTGAAAGCCATGTCTACCAAGAGGCCCTGTTTGATACATTTTTCTGTATTAAAAATGTGTATTGCCTATTTCTTTTCCACTAATATGCTCACTCCTGCTTCATGTTTTTGTTGGTCTGGTTTTGTTGACCATATTTAATACCTCCTTTCTTTATCCCACCATTTTTGATTTGTAGGTAACCAGGTCTCTGTTATTTCCAGTACATCTATTCATTTCTCTTGACAATATTCTAATAGTGATATCTTGTCTAGTTCTGTAGTGATTCCTCTTACGTTAATTGTTTCAATTTTCCAGTTATTCTGTTCTTTATTCATTATTACCCTTTCTTATTCTCGCCTGCTACTGGTGATATTCCTTGCCTATTTTCTAATCATAATTATTTTGGAGATGCTGGAGGATTTGTTTTGTTGATCCTGAGGCCTCGATGGGTAAGTCTAAGCAATCAATCATTTCTCTCATAGTGGATTTGATTGTGGACTCCATTTGATTGATTCTACTATTGATTAATTCTTGTTGTTATCTGATATCATTCCTTTGGGAGATGGAGTTCTGAAGCTTAATCTTGATGGCCGTTATTCTTGCTCAATAGGTGACTCAATGATTTCTGGTCCTCTGGCTTTTATCTGCAGATATTCTTCTAGTGCGGATACTCTTTTGTCTAACATGTGAACCTGGTATTTGATGGCATTCATGTCCATCTGGAGCTTCTAATTGCCTCGATAAGTGTTTTCAGCTGTGCAAGTAGTTAAGAAGAGGCTTTTGCTACACTGGCATATGTTTGATTTGTGTTTGTTGTGTAACTCATGATGGACTTTTCCTCTTGCCTTATTGGTCAGAAGCCTTTCTTTTGAGAAGGGGAAAGTCTTGGTTGGCTGAGTCTATTGGTTCTATTTCTCTATATTAAGTCCTTCTTAACTATGGTGCAAACATTAAAGTCATGTTTCTGTGCCCCATATCTAAAACAAAGTTTTGTTGATCTTGAGACCCACGTGAGTTCTGTATCTTCCAGTCAAGGGTAGTATTTTTTGCCTTGTTCAAGTCTTGTGTATCTTTAAAATATAAGATAACAATAGTTTGTTTTGTTTAAGTTGGTTTAGGGAAAATAGCATGTCTGGATATGTGCCTGTTCGATAATTTCTTTCAACTCTTTTACTGATATCCCTTGTAGGAGGTTGTCGAGTGTTGCATTGTATTGGTTCCTTTTTTCTTTAATAATCTGAGTCTTAACCATTGGGTATATTCTTATACAATAGTTGTTCTTGTAGAGAGTCCATGCTCTGGCCTAATTTTCGAATACTGCTTCTGAGATAAATTGTATGATTTCTGATTGAACCATGCCCACTGGTTGAAGCGAAATATATCTATGACTGTTTTATCCTTAAATAAATTGGCTATATCCCTTTTTATGAAATGGTTAGGAACATTTCAGAGCCTGATGGATTGGGCTCTACTTTCAGGTGTGCTAATCTGTGGTACTAATCTAAATTTAGTAGTTTTATTGTTGGTGATCTTAATTTGCATGTCTCTAGGGCTTTATAGTAATTGTTGAATAATGCTGCGATAATCTGTGCCTCAGCTTGTTTTGAATAAAGTCGATTTTTTTATGTATTGAGCTTCCTGGTACTTCCTCGGGATCTATGAAGTCTTTACCTAGGCTGAGCATATCATTGAATCTTTGAGAGTGTGATTGTCTTGTTATTGGAGTTCTAGGCCTTTGTTCCTTCTTATAGCTGTATCTATTATTAACAATATTCTCCTAGTTCTTCATGTTCTCTCCTTTCTCTTTGGCTACTGTCATTGCTGTTGATGCTATTGTCATGGGCGACAGTGGTCTTGATTCAATATTTGTCTCCTCTACCGTATCAACAGTTTCTGTGATATTCTTCTCCATATTTATAGTGTTGTTACGTTTCATGTTCTCGAGCTTTATACTTTCTTTTTGATTTTGGATGAAGTCCTGTATGTCTTGGATGGTTACAGCTTTCTTCTCTTTCTTTGCAACTGTTTTACTTCTCTTGATACTGGTGAGCAGGTTAAATTTGTTTAACAGTTTGGTCTTCAAGAGTGGTTTTGCCATTTTTTCACTACTGGTAATGATTCTCTCACTGGTGTAGTTCACAGCTATGTCTTTGACTCTGGGAGATCTTCTAGATATGTCATTGTAAGGGTTCTTTAAGTCATTAATTTTTTCTTATGCACTTTTGGTTGTTACCATAAAAGGAAATTTTCACAAATTTTGTTATAAATGGAAAAGAGTCATATTCTTTATTAAATATATTATATGATGTCGAGCACAACCAAACTCGTACATCAATACAAATAATATGTTATATATTGTAGTATTGTTATATAAACTAATTATTAACTATAGCTAGATTATATTTAGTATAATAAAAACTATTTAATCACATAATTACTACATATAACAACCAATAAGGAATAATATACGATACTATCTTCATTTTTCCCAAAACAATTTTTAAAAGTAATTTGATTATCAGACCATTGTATACTCTAACTTGTATTAAAGATTTTTGATACTTTGATGTGGTGCCAGCAAATTTCTTCTCCCACCAAGATCTTCCGATCACTAGACTTGTAAAACCCCAACAAATGTATATTGATAAATATATGACTGGTGTGCGGTTTACATTTTTGTACTAGACTTGTTTAGATAAGAATATCTTTTAAGATACTCTTGTGTCTGGAGTACAATTCATTATCAAGAATTCTTTTATTTGCTCAATCTTTAAGAAGATTATTTATCTGACTGGTAGATAAGATTCTACACATAGCATAGTCCCTTACAACTAAACTAAAAGAGATATCAATAGAATTATAGTTCGTTACTAAAAATGAGCCATCTGGCATCAATCTACAATTTGAATAGAACAGATAATTGCCTGATTTATCTTGTTCTAATGATCTGATGATACCAATAACTGTATTCGTGTTGAGATTATCAATATTGTCATTAATGAGCATTGTTGAATTGTTTGCAGCAGTAAGATGAATAATTTTTCACTTCTTTTTTGAAGTTTTTGATATCTCATCTTTTATAGCTACCAGTTTATGTATACTATTGAAGTGTCTCTTTCTTGCTAAGTGATTGTTAAAGTCTTTTTCACAGACTGTATTCTTGTATGCCTTCGGAGGGGGGGTTGTTTGATATTTGGTTGTTTGTGAGCAAGTAGACCTGGCTTTTTTTCCCCTTGAAGCTGATTTTTATATGGTCTTCATTTTCTCTTCTTTTTAAAAGAACCAGTGTTTACTTGTTGGGTGGGGTGACAGTTCATTTAGTGTTACTAAAACAAACAGAGAAGGCCCTTCCTATCCATTTTGTGGAAAGCTTCTTGACTTGAGATAACTGTTCAATTTATCCTGAGTATTTGAAAACAGTGTTATGGGAAAACTAATCTCTATAGAAATGTTTATCATAATATTGGTTATATGTAAAAACTCCACTTCATTGTTTACTTTTGTGAAAATTTCCTTATAAGGAAATTTTGTTTTTGAAAAAATGTTGAACCAATATAATGAATAATATATAATATAATATAATATATAATTCTGAATTATAATATTATATAATAAATAATAGTATAATATTGTATACAGCTTAAATTAAAACAATATAAATATTTTTATTTAAATAATCCTTTATTAATTTAATAAATTTTTTGTCTATATACATAAATATTTAAATAAAAAAAATTAACCAGATATACTTTTTATAGAGAATAACTGCCTTTACCTTTGTAACCTTTACAACCTTTTTAATTATTGCAAACTTTTTTTATATTAATAATATCAGAAGCAGCAACAGTTTGTTTAATAATATATAATGCTATATTTTTAATCTCTATTATAATAGTCAAATTTCTTTAAAAAAGATTATCTATTGTATTACCTGAAATATTAGCATCTAAAGTTATAAGAATATCAATATCAAAAGTTAAATTGCTATTCAAAACTCAAATCAGTGAGAATATTAAAAAATATTAAAATTAAATTATTGCTGAATTATTAAAACTTATCTTTATTAATTAATCAATTTATTTATAAAATAAAGAATAATTTATGTAGATTGAAAACCAGAAAGTGAAAATACTAAATTTGTAAAAAACTCCTTTTGTCAATCACCAAAACCACAAATTTTCTTAAAGAAACATAAACAAAATTTCATTTAAAAATAAGCAAAAAGAGACTGGAGGCAGTCCTCCCAAGGTTATATATAATAAAAATAAATTCTCCATTTTAAATATTGTCTTAACAGATAATAAAAAATCACAAATCTCTATTATCTGCAAATAAAACAAAACCTCTCTCATCTATGCAACAAAACCAGTCTCTTAACTCCAAGTCCCAATCCTTCAACACTGTTCTATATCTTGGCTAATTCTAACTATCAAACCCCAATTCAGACTTGAACTAGATCTAAAAATCATTTACATTAAGTTTAAAATAAAAAAACAAACCTTATGAGTCTCTTCCTCTTTACTCAATGTCTCAGCTGAAATTCTTTCTCACAATGACCTCATCATTCTTAACAAATTCATGGAACACCAATCAGCCTTCCATTTATCAGGGAATGATAGAACATTTACAATTCATCAGATTATCAAAAATATAATAGATTATAAACTTTATTGTCCTTGGAACCAAATTTCCATTTCTATCACCACCAATTCTAACACTTTTTCTCTCAAAAAAAGGAAAATTCCCATATTACCTCCAAATACTTCCATGTAACAAGACAATGATCAGCAGCTCACAAAGATTACAAATCAATATTTTCTTATCTACCAGTAGCAAATTTAACCAATAAAGAAGATGATCAATTTCATATTGATAACAAATCAGGTAATTCTTCCAATAGCACTCTTAAATGCACCAATCAAAATCAACTTCCCTTAGATTATAGTACAACCACAGATATGGAAATTGATCACAGTAATAAACAATCTACTTCCCCTTCATGGACTAATGAAACTGAAAATACATTTGGTTTTGAAGACATTAAAAATACAAGTCAACCAGACTACCAATCCTCTATCATTTAAATAGTTGCAATCATTAATTACACCCCTCTCTCACCAAAATCCCTTGTGGAGATGTTCATAAAAATCAGAAATCTTTCTCACATTTCATCTCCAAAAACTTTATCAGCAGTTCTTACAAAAATCTTATACAGAGATAAAGCATTTTTTAGATCCTTTACCAAATCCGAAAAGTTAAAAGAAACCCATCAGAAAGAATATTAAAAGCTAGTAAAGATTTCCAGATCAATTATCTCATTAAACACAATATTGGCTACATTAACAGGACTACTAAAAAAAAAAAAAAATCAATATCATTATCAACAAATCTATCTTAACTACATATTTCTGAACTTTAGAATTCATACTTTTTGATACTGGCAAGCAATCTAAATCTAGAGTATAGCTTCAATTATTTTATTGATCTATCTATAGAGAAGATAAACTACAAAGAACTCCTAGTACACTCACCTGCCAAAAGTATTTGACCACATGTTGATCATCACAATTTTTAAAATTCAAAGTTGATTTTGATTTTATTTTTATTAAAGAATTTACTAAATAACTTTTAATAAAATTTATACTAATGTGTTTATAAAAGTCTGAATTTCTATTAATATTATTAATATTTTGTTGTATTTCCATTACTATCTATTATAGCCTGAATTCTTCTTGACATACTTTCTACTAAATTTTCTAAATTTTTCAATTCAATTGATTCCATTCTTCTTCTAAAATAATCATTAATTCTGCAAGATTTTTTGGATGGAGATTATGTTTATGAACTCTTTTTTCTAAAATATCCCATAAATATTCCATTGGATTAAGATCTGGTGATTGTGTGAGCCAAGAAATATTTGTTATCGAATTATTTTTAACCATTGTTTAACTATTTTTACCTGATGAACTGGAACATTATTATCTTGAAAAATATAATCTAAATTATTATCTAATTCATTAATAAATGGTAAAAGATTATTTTCGAAAACTTCAACATATATATATTCTGTAATTTTCCCAGAAACTTGAATCAAAGGTCCAATCCTATTTTTTATAAAACATCTCCATACTATTATACTTTGATTTCCTGATTTTACTGTTGGAATTAGACAACTTATATTATATTTTTCATGTGAACATCACCAAACCCAATGATGTGAGTCATTTTGAAACAATAAAAAGCAAGATTCATCACTTCAGATTACTGTATTCCATTCTAAATTCCAATTTTTTCTAGTAC
>CAJVPT010005961.1:0-11558 GCA_910592055.1 Acaulospora colombiana
AGCTTTAGCGAATCATTTAAAATGTACAGTATACAAATGTTTAATAAAGCACACATACCTAGCCTGACCTAGGGTTATAAAAAAAAAAAAATCTATAATAATTATAGATTTTTATAATATAATCAATTTATTTTTATATATAAGTAGATCTATGGATCTGTAGTACAGTGGTTAGTACTATGTAGGTCTGATCACAAGATGCAAATTCAAATTCTCCAGTGGGCTAATATGATTCCTCTATCTATAAGCAGGTAGAATCTGGTAAATAATTCATTGGCCTAACCATATATAATTGATGTTTCTGAGTATAGCTAATGCAGATCAAGATGATTGATAGCTTTTACTGATTCTTGCCAAAAATCAAGATCTCTGTAATACAGAATGGTCTATACAAATATTGTGATCAGGTTACTATCCGAAATCAAGTAGAATTATTCTTGATAGGACCCATTATTACCTGCTGGTAACAAGAAGAGTAAATCTCTAAACTGGTTACATGCCACTGAGAAAGGATTGACTGAAGATCTTATCCAATTTCAAGACTTCAAGTATATGGCTATGTCTTGACTTATAGACTTAACAATTGGAAGGTCTTGATAGGAAGAAAAATTTATTGACCATTCCGAAGGACCAAAATCTGGATTCAGGATAAAGAAAATTTGATGATCTGATAATCGGACTACCTTTAATAAAAATGGTCTAGGAATAATTAAGAAGAAATTACATAGTTTTCTGATAAGATAGTGCTTATACATAGTTAGTAAATATATAGAAACTACTCATATACATAGATTACTAATATACTGTAAATAGATATATGAGTACTTGTTAGTATATATATTGTTTATCTGTATACAAAGAGTAATGTAAAGTGGCTGAAATCAAGACAGTTGTCTTATATGAATGTACAAGTATATTACTAATAAAGATCCTGACAATAACTTCATGGATTAGTGACTCACAAACATTATAAACAACTCATTTATCATTGAAATTTATTTTAGCATTAGCCCAGCCTTGGCAGGTTAGCCTTCTTACAAGAGGTAGCAACAAGCCGCAAGGTGAGTACTCCCATAAAGAGAATTTTCTATTAAGTTTTATTTGATAAAAAACAAGTAGTAAGTTCTAGGGTAGCCTTCCTATGTAATTTTGCTGCAAATATACAAATAAAACAAGGTTGAGCCAACATTAAAAAAAAAAAAAATTATATATAAGTACTTTAAGTTTGATTTAAAAACAAAATTATACTTTATTAATTAAACTATATTTATTTTATTTACTAAAATTATTATAAATAGTTTGTTCTTATTAATTGATATAAAGAATTATAAATTATTATAATTAAAATAAAAAAGGAGAACAATTCTTTTGAGGTTCAAGTAAAGAAAAAAGATTATTTCAATTAAACAGATCCCTTTTGAGAAGAGATTTGTTTTTATTTTTTGACTTTTTTGATAAGCCTTGAATTGTCTTCTTCTCCCAATCATTTTTCTCCTTTTTCTTTTTTAACTAACAATTAATTGATTTTGGATTAATTAACAGTACCAAACTATTGATAATAATTCTAATAGATAAAGGTCATTATCAATTTATTAGAAGAGTATAATATTGTCTTTAAAATTTGACTTAAAGTACTTATATATGAATATACAGTATATAATAAAATTTGTTATATTCTTTAATACTTTTAGATATTATTCATTTAGATCTTAGAAAAAAACATTTATCTTTTTTGTTACTACCTATGATATTGAATTAGCTCCTATTAACTGATTTTTATTTAAGCAGAATATCAGATTGAAATATTCTGAGCTAGAAAAGTAGAGATGCTGAAGGTTACCAGGATAGAAAAGTTTTGTGATGTTTATGATAGATTGAACCAGAAACTTTTTTTCATATAATCCTTCTAATAGTATAATCATACAGTATATCTTAGTTTCTGATTGACAAAAGGTCAGAAGTCTTATCTTTATGTAGCCTAATCTGATTGAAGCTTATTTCAGATAATTGGATATAACTTTTATAATATAATTAATAAATCTAATTATAAGATAATTTTTGATTTTGATCCTTAAGTAGTATTGAACTACAGATATTGTAATTGTGACCTGGGAGTACTACCATTTTACTATTGATTACAAACTTTTTTATTTAAAAATTTGATTTTAATAATCAAGAAAAATCAAGTAATACCTTTGTTACTAATAATAAGAAAGTTCTCAAAGGCAAAAGAACCAACTATAAAGTATTTGAAAACTTTTTCAATCTTTAAAATGAGAAGTTTATGAAGATTTTTGTAATAAAAGATTTATTTTCTCTACTTTTGATTATTTTAACTCTTTTAAAACTTCTACTTTCATAGTCTTTAATGAATTTTGTCTATCTCAATTTGATCATGAATTTTAGATAGAACAAATTTTATTAAAGATAATTGACTAATATGAAATATATTGGTTTATAAAATACTATATAAACAAGTTTTTATTAACTATATTTCAATAACATTAGTGGTAATTGAAAAAAAAATTCTAGAAATTGATTTTTTTTCAAAAGTTTCAAATTTTTAAAAAAGATATCCAGGATATTAAAAAGTAAAAAATAAATAATATAAATTACAAAGCTTTATTTTTCTTAAGTTTTTCAAATAATGAAAAGATTTTTTTAATTAAAAGTTGAGATCTTTAAATTTCTTTAAAACTATTTTAATTCAATATTTGCTTAAATAATAAATCTAGTTAAATTGACTTATTCAATATTATAAATAGTAATAAAAAAAATCTCTTTCAAGATTTAAGTAAAAACAAAATAAATATTTCATTTAAGTAAATATCTTTTGAGAAGAAATTATTTAATTGGTAAACTTTTTTGAAAAAACTTGAATTGTATTATTATTTTTTTCTTTATTAACTTAACAATTCATAATTTTTGGAATAAACTATAGTACCAAACTGTTAATGATAAATTTAAAAAATAAATATATATTAATTTTTTAAGAAAAATAAATATTGTTTTTTAGACTTGACTTAAAATACTTTAATACAATTATGAATTAGTTATTATGTAAAAAATCTATAATGTTGTAGATAGTTATATAAACTTTTCATTCCTAACTAACCTGACCCATAATGAACTTCCAGTATTACAGATATTGAAAAAAAAGAAATCAGATATTTATACCATAACGACATGTCCAGTATGTGAACTTCAAGAAGAAACCTTAGGACACTTGTTCGAATGTTCAGCCACTAAAGAAATTAGAGAGGATATATGGAGAAAAGCAAAGGAAAAGATCAATCGATATATCAGTAAAGAAATCAAAAACAAAGAAGAAGTCCACCCTGCAACCAATAACTGGACAAGTAAATGGTTGAACGAGATTCAGCGATCTGATAGAAGCCTTTTCAATACTATTTGTGGATATATAGAAGAGAACAAAACTACTTCCTTAAAGAATTACCTCAAAATACAACTCAAGATTCCCCTGACAGTCACACAAAGCATAATTGGTAAACTTTGTTATAAAATGAGAAAAAATTTCAAGAAAAACATATGGAATAGCTGCTGTAAAAAAGTTATAGAGTGGGAAAAGAAGCAGAATATTACTGAAAAGAACAAACGAATCAAAAGATATGGGCACCGATCTATTATACAGGTCATATAAGAACAGAAAGAAGAATCCACACTTGCAGAAAATCCGGAACAAAAAGTCTTTGAAAGAAAGGAGGAAATGAGGTATATAGAAATCATCAAGGATTGGATTTGTTATAAAAGGAAATAGTTTGGTTTTTAACTGCAGTTGGAATTTAGAATGATCTACAGTAATGACATGTAGGCAATGATTTTATTGACTAGAGGATTTATCCAAGTTAGTAAAGGAACGAAATATCATTTTCTAAGTTGCATCTAGAGAAATAGTTTTTCGATGACAGGTAAGTTAGTATGTGAAAGTCAAAATAATTCGTAAATATCAGATATATATACAATAAAGACAAGCCATGCTGACCTGACTGTGGGTTAAAAAAAAAAAAAAAAAAAAAATTATTTGATGAATTGTTAATGAATTTTTTAATGAATTGTTAATATATCAATTTTTGTAATATTTATATAGTTATCAATTTATTTATGACATTTTTTTTGTTGAAATGTTTATTTTTTACAAATATTACATGAGTTGCAATATATCAAATAATTTTTTTTCAATTAATGAATATTTTATTTTATGATGATTTTTAAATAAATACTTTTCTAATTATTTTATTATCAACAAATTGTTACTACTGAATGTTTTATCAAGCTACTGGAATATAAGAAACTATAAAAGGATGGGTTGAAAAAAAGGAGAAAGGGAATATTAGTTATTTAACTTTATAATAAACTTAAATAATATTTTAAAATATTTAAAAAGTAACTTTATTAAAAAAAAAAAAATTTTTTTTATCATTGATGGATTTCAACTAAATTTGATATTATATGCCCATATATAGAAATATACTGTGAATTAATAGTAAGCAGATACCGGATTTTCCAAAGCAAGCGCTTTATATATTCGCGGTCAAAACCTAAATGTCTACGTATATAACGGATAAAAGGATTCTCTTTTACAGTATATTATTACTAGAACTGATCGACAATCTACATCTCGCAAAATTTATAAATTTTAATAAAGCAATCGATTGTATCAATAAAACAATCTCACTATCTAAAAAAATGAAATTGGACGTTAAAATGTTACGTTATATGAGCACGGAAGAATTTCGTGTTCTTACAGCCGTAAGTTTATAATGTTCGGAGAAAACATCCGAAAGGGATCCTGAATTACATCGTTTCAATTAATTCAAAGGTGGAGATGGGTTCAAAGAATCATGAAGTCGTACCGACACCTCTGATCGCTCAAATAGCAGGACTACGTCACGGGGGCAGTCACAAATTACTGGGTGAGCTGGCTAGAAAAGATCTTGTGGCCAGGGTGAAGAATACGAAATGTAAGGGATTTTCGGTATTTAACATAAAACGACACAAATCTTGCTTACCTATCGTGTTAATAATAGATGACGGGTATAGATTGACTTACGGTGGCTACGATTATTTGGCGTTAAAGACATTTGTGAAACGCAACACTTTATATTGCGTGGGAAACCAAATTGGGATCGGCAAAGAATCAGGTGTGCACTTTGATCATCTGGAGTTCTTTCAAATTTACGTGTTTCTGACTTTCATTTAGATATTTATATTGTTGCCGATGAAAACGAGAATCAATATGTGCTGAAGATACACAGGTCCGTATAAAACCGATTAATATTTATTTATGCGATAGATTTAACGATTTTGTCATTCACGCAGACTTGGTCGCGTTTCCTTTCGGGCAATTAAATCAAAACGCGATTATCTTCAACACCGAAGATCTGCGTCCTGGATGTACATGTCAAGATTAGCGGCCATCAAGGAATTCTCGTTTATGAAGGTGGACTTGGTCGTTTACTACGAGTCCCTCGGAGGTTCGGTATTAAACGTGAATCTTTATCGTTAGGTATTACATGAAAATGGATTTCCAGTTCCTGAACCAATCGACAACTCTCGACATTGCATATTAATGGAATTAGTTGACGCTTACCCATTGTACGTTCTCGAAGTTTTTAGCATTATTATACATTATTATTCTAAAGGATTCATCCTATTGTATTTATAGACAACAAATAACCGAAGTGAAAGATCCCGGGAAACTTTATTCTGATTTGATGGATCTTATCGTAAAACTTGCACAGTATGGCCTTATACACGGAGATTTCAATGAGTTCAATATTCTGGTAAAGGAAAATGGGGATCCTGTGTTGATCGATTTCCCGCAAATGGTATCAACATCGCATCCGAATGCCGAATGGTTAGTTAAGTTTTACGCCATTCATCTACTTTTCACATTTCAAGATTTGAATCTTATTCATGGCTTAGGTATTTCAATCGGGATGTAGAATGCATAAGAACCTTTTTCAGAAAGCGTTACAACTACGAGAGTGTGCTATTCCCCAAGTTTAAACTCGATGTAAACCGCGAATTTGATCTGGATGTTCAAGTGGCCGCGAGCGGTTTCACCAGACAATTCCAGAAAGAATTAGAAATGGTGTGCATGAATCATTTGAATTATGCCTGCATTGTTTCTCTTTTATTGCATCCATGGTGATGATAAATCTAACTCGTCTAGTATCAAAACGAGCTAGATGAATCACAGGATAATGCCGGTGATGAAATGGATGATGATCTAGACGAAGGTTCGGAAAGAGATGAAAGTAATGATAAAGACGATTCTACAGAAAGCACGAGCGACGATAACACGGTAATAACCAGACGGAAATTGGGCATTGTGATATTCAAATTTGTTGCCTTACGAAAGGATATGTAAAATATCTTTAAAAGCAGGAAAACGATCCGGGTGACCTTTCAACAGATGATGAATCGGGTTCGGATGCTGACCTGAATCCAGAACCTTTGAATAACCGGAGTTATAAGGTTCACAGAGATATAAAAAAGGATTCATCAAGGTTACTTTCCCAAGGCACCAAGCTTACCGAGGCAGATATAAAATCCCGAGTGTCGCAATCCTTAAAGAAAAGGAAGGACAAAAGGAAAAATAGTAATTCTACGAGGAATAGTACTAAAGGTAAAGAAAAAAGGAAGGCTAGAGATTCGGCAAAGTATGGTGATAAGGATTGTGGGATCTTTGACTAGGTAGATATAAATTCATATTCTTTTTATTTCAGGTAAAGAATTTAGAATTTCTATTTAATTTGTTCCCCATCCCCCGTTCTGATCTATCATTATTCATATGATAATAGCTATGCAAATTGAATATCATACAAATTTTATTATAAACAAACATGAGTTGCTACTCGAATTACTAACTAAATTAAATTCGTGAATATTCCTAAATTAAATAATCAAACCCGAATTAGGAACCTGCTTTTGATATATGCAAGGTTCAAGAACTTTCGATTTGGCCAACAATCCAATCCAACCCTTCAAATAAACTATAGAGAGATACGTTAATCATTGTTAATTATTATTATAAACTGAGTATAAAGTTTACGCTTGATTATATATGAGTACTTTTAAACAACCTACCCGTCGCCAGTCAAAGCACAACATGCCTACAAACACGAAAAGTTAAGAAACTAAATTCGTGATCATTTGATTGTTCACAAACATTAATGTGACCCTACCTGTATATGCCATTGTCGATCTCGAAAACTCGTCAAATTTAATGCCTCTGAAATCTGTGCTGCAGATAATGCACCCTTTATATCCTGTTTATTCGCAAACACCAACAGAACTGAACTTTTGAGATTCTTTAATTTTAATAAACAAATAATAATAGTAATAAGAGTTATTGAATCGAGAAATGACATTTTTTGGATTATGAATAAGGATTTCTAAAATACCTCATCCTCCATCATTGTATGCAATTCTGTCCTCGATATATGAATTCGATCCTTGTCTGTACTGTCAACAACCATAATGACGGCTCTGGTTTTTATGTAATATGTCTTCCAGGAAGTGCGCAAAGAATCCTGTCCCCCTAGATCCTAGAATAAAGAGTTTATTTGTAAAAAATTGCAGCCTTTTACAACTACGTTTGAAAAAAAACCACTTACCCACATAAGAAAACGTATATTTTTATAAATTATTTCCTAATTGTCAAAATAGGTTGTTGCTAGAATATGATTAGAATGAACGATATTAAAAGCAAAAGAGCAAGACGCGATCTCGACTTCGCGCATACTTCCACGTTGCTTCCGATAGTAGGGGTTGTCACGACTACTTCATTTAGCAATCTATTTAAAAAGGAATCCTTGATAAATGTTTGCGCTTGTCCGTGTGTTATTTTGCATCTTAATTATTTACGCTTACAATTTATATAAAACCGTAGTCTTTCCTGCGTTGTCTAATCCCACGAGCACTATCTTCACCTCTTCTTTGCTGGTAAGTTTGCGCCATAATTTAACAAGTACGATTCCCATTTTATTAAAAGTATTATCGCTGGGCAGGAATATATGTTGAGTGACCTCGAACACTCATACACGTATATGTTTAGTGGTGCATGAAAGTCACGTCTGATTGGTTGATCTAATTTGTGCAGATATATGTTACATTAGATTTTGTTTAAAGATTCCTTCTTACTCTTGAATACCACATCTGCGGTATGTAAGAAATTCATTGAGTTAGCATCCATCGAAAAATCAAAATGAATTAGGAGCGGATAATTTGTTAAGAAGTTCTGCTGAGACCGGGAAGCATATAAATGACCACTGTTTATTTTTTGTTTAGACTCGTCCGTCAGGATTCCCTTGAACACGTGAATATTTTTGCAAAAAATTCAAGATGCCAAAGGGAGGCGGTCGTTCCAAAAAAGCTGAATACTTCAACAACCTCAAAGCTTTATTGGAAGAATACCCTTCTATTTTTATCGTGAACGTCGACAATGTGGGGTCAAATCAAATGCACCAGATCCGCCACGCTCTTCGTGGTAAGGCGGTCATTCTAATGGGAAAGAATACTATGGTCAGAAGGGCTCTGAAGGTTTTGATCAGCGAAAACCCTCAACATGATAAGCTGTTGCCTCACGTCAAGGGAAACATTGGTTTTGTATTTACGAATGGTGATTTAAAAGAGATACGAGATGTAATCTTGTCTAACAGGGTAAGAACATGTGCTTGTATTTGATTCAGATTGATGTAATTGATTTAATTTCCTTTGATCTAGGTTCGTGCGCCCGCTAAAGCTGGTGCTATTGCACCCGTTGATGTAATTGTGCCGGGTGGTAACACTGGTATGGAGCCTGGTAAGACCTCCTTCTTCCAGGCCTTGGGTGTCCCTACCAAAATTGCACGTGGCACTATTGAAATTATCAATGATGTGCATCTTGTGAAGGCTGGCGGTAAAGTTGGCGCTTCGGAGGCCACATTATTGAATATGCTGAACATTTCTCCATTCACATATGGGTTGACTGTTCTTCAAATTTATGACAACGGCACCACCTTTCCTCCTTCCGTTCTTGACATTGAGGAATCAACCTTGATTGATAATTTCTTAAGTAGTGTCAAGATTATTGCCGCTACTTCTCTTCAGATAGGGTACCCAACGGTTGCCTCCGCACCTCACTCTCTCATCAATGCTTACAAGGATTTGTTGGCCGTTTCAGTTGCCACCAATTATACTTTCCCTGGTTCTGAGAAGGTAAGTCTTTCGTACCTTTAACTGACATTAATTTTGGGAAAACCGTGTGATGATCCTTCGGTTACTGAAATGTTGATGAATTCAACTTTCACTCTAATTTTTTACTGATGGTCTCTTTTAACCTACGGGATCAACAATTATTATTGTGTTCACTATATTCTGATTAATCCTTCTTTTTCAACAGATTAAGGCATATCTTGCGGATCCTTCTGCGTTCGCTATCGCCGCCCCAGTTGTGGAAACCACTGACACCGCCAAGAAAGAGGAAGCTGCTTCCACTAAGGAAGCTGAGGCTGAAGAGTCGGATGATGATATGATGCTGGATATCTTTGGTTAGGGACTAGTGAAGTGTAAACAAGGTTTTATGTTAGCATACATTGTATTGAAACGTGAAGATATCTCACTTTATTGTAACCTTCAAAACTTGTGAATTACATATTCGTCAATGAATTATCTATTTGTTCTTTTGTCGTTGAAAATTATTTTTAAATAAGCAGATTTCAGTCCCGCTTTTTCTTAATGTATATAATGTTTGTTAATATAAAATTTTGAATTTAAAATGCCATAAGTCAATAAAAACATGGAAATGGTTTTCTTTTAATAAATTAAAACTGTTGCCTACATTTTTTTAATTATTCAGAAAAATTTTTATTACAATTAGGTAAATTAATGAATATGAGGATTTTTTTGAAATGCGATTTAGAACAAATCACAAGATAACAGCTAAATTAAAGTATTAATAGATATATTTAAAATAAAAAAGTTTATAATTTATATTTTTAAAAAAATAAAGTTAAAAAACTGTTTTAAATAATATTTTTTTTTTTGCAATAATGTACATTTTTTTTTGTTACTCTCTGTCAAGTGAATTACTATTATTATTTTTTTTCAATCCTCTGTCAGGCTAGTTATGTATGCTTTATTAAACATTTGTAAACTTTACATATAATATGAATCACTAAAGCTAAAAAATGCTAACTAACTCATTCATTTTTGTAATTACTACTTTAAGTACAACTTTGGAAATAATTTATTGCTTCATTAGTAGTTCAGGTGAAAACCCTTTCAACTCCTAATATCATTGCCTGCAGGTTACTACTGCAGATTGTTCTTTCAAGTTCTAACAATACTCAAAATCCAACTATCTTATTTTAAATCTAACTCCTTTTGATAAAATATTCTTTAGATCTTTGTCTTTTAATTTTTTTTTTCTTTAATATTAAAGCTTTCCTTTCCAGTCATATGGTTTTAACACCTGGGAGATTAAAGAATTTCTTTATATTATCCTTCTTTTGGATTTCTTGCAATATTTTCCATTCTATCATCCTTTTATATCTTGTGTTTCAAATCTTCTTCTAGAACTAGTTACAAGTCATACTTTGCAGTTTCTTAATCTATCTTCTTACTTCTTTTCCAATTCTTTTATCATGAAATTTGTCATTTCAAGAATGAATTTACTTATTATTAATCCTATAAAGAAATCTAATATATCCTGACTAATGATAGGTCCCTAAAGTATTTAGCATATAAAATTTTGCAGATCACTTATATTTCTTTTTAAAAAATAAAATTTATAACTATTCACTTTAATAGGGACAAAAGTCAGAAAATATTATAAATCAATGATTTAAATAATAAAAAATAATTGTGAGTAGTTTTTTTATAATTATTAATTTAAAATTTTTAATGTTTCCTAGTAAGAGATATTTGACTTTTGTCACTACTTCCTCTTTTAGGAACTTATATTTAATCTTGACTAGTTGCTGAGAACTGTTCTATTAGCCTGAAAATCCATTTATCTACTTTACCTATTTCTTCACTATTATCTACTATTAATCTAGTATTCTTCTCTTCTGCTTTCTTTTTTCTTTCTTGTAAAAGTTTTTTAAAATTTATCAAAACTTTTTCAAGATCTTTATTTCATATTCTCTTTATCTGTTCCTTATACACTGAATATTTTAACAAGTAATTGATTGTTTCTTTCTCTTGAAAATTATATATAATATATTTTACTTACTTATATAGATTTGATCTTCTTATTGTTAGTTTACTCAGTATTGGTAACTCATTATTTATTAGTTTGATAAGAATGCTTTTTTTTGAGAATCTTTGAAAGATATATTCCATATATAGCTATTTATTCTCTCACATATTAGATCCTATATACTTGTTGTTCTTGAATTTGGTGGCTTTATTTCTTTTCCATTCCATTTTGTAATGTCTACTAATATACTATAATTTTTTTTTTTTTTTTTTTTTTTTTTTTTTTTTAACCCACAACCATGTCACATGGCTTGATCTTTATTGAGAAGTTATATAACTATCTACAATAT
>CAJVPT010005962.1:0-11555 GCA_910592055.1 Acaulospora colombiana
TTCTTGCCGCCTCCATTATATGCACCTCCACTTTCCCTTTTCACTATCTATCTTTCAATAATTTCCTTACAATTTATATCTTTGGATTGTTTTTCAAATAATATTTTATCTAATTGAAAACTATTTTCTTCTTCTAAATATTTTGTGTTTTCAAACTTGTTCTTCAGAACTCAATATCATTTAGATTTTCTATCAATACCCAAAGTCTTTTTCTACTTAATTATCAATTTATAGCATTTATTTCAAATCTTTTTCTTAAATTTTTTTCACTTTTGTTGATACAATCTTTCTATAGTTTTCTTTATAATAAATAGAACAGTCCTTAATCAAGTGACAAATGCGAGGCTCCGAACAACATAGTTGTCAATTATCTTCTAGATACACAGGAAAAAATAACATCTTTTACTTAGGTTCTTTTTGTGCGGAAATAAAATGTCGTATCGGTACGTATGCATGATCACAAAGATGGAAACCTATTTGCTACTTTTGGAAAGAATGCATACCAATCAAGAAATTTAGTGCGCATATGTATAAAATAGGGATCACAAACTGATGCATGATTTAGTACTTCCGAAACCTGTTCGCTGCTTAGGGAAAACAACGCAACGTATTGCTTTGTTGTGTGCACAAAGGAGTTCCTGTCAATCATCAATTTGTGTTATCTTTGTTTATATAAAAACTAGCTTAAGAATTCTTCCATTGACTCACTTCATTATTGAAAGAATTAATATATCCCGGAGGAGCACACTTCATATTATAATAACATACTTTCCTTAATATCCTTTCGATATCATTATTCATGAAATCTCTTTTCTTAGTTATATTCCTTACAGCTGTTACAGCTTGTCAAGGTTCCATTATCACACCTCCATCATTCCTTTGCGGAGATGAAAGTGGCTCTTCCATAGTCACTCATTATGCTATGGGTCAAATGGTTAATATGAAGTGGGAGGTTGATCCCACTCGGGAGGAACAATTTCATGTTGATCTGTCGGTAACTGGCAGGGATACAGACTTTAGAAATATCGGAACACTTCTGAATTATGCCTATAAAAAGGGAGGAATTGCACAAGCTAATATAAAATTACCAGAAAACGTTAAATGCGACAATTGCACCTTGCGTTTAAGATGTGCAGAAAAGTTATTTTGTGCAAGAATTTGTATTTCTAATTATAAAAGTCGTATAAACATACAACGTCCTGGCGACGCTAAATATAATATACGTAGTGCCGACGCGCAGGGAAGTGGAGGTGCATATAATGGAGGCGGCAAGAAGCGTAGTGCTGACGCGCAGGGAAGTGGAGGTGCATATAATGGAGGCGGCAAGAAGCGTAGTGCCGACGCGCAGGGAAGTGGAGGTGCTTATAATGGAGGCGGCAAGAAACGTAGTGCCGACGCGCAGGGAAGTGGGGGTGCTTACAATGGTGGTGGCAAGAAACGTAGCGCCGATATATAGTGAACTGGAGGTTAGTTACTTCGGAGGCCATAAGAAACGCGCAACATAAATTAAAGGCGATGATAATATATTGTGAATGAATACTTGCCAACAAAGTGTTCATTCTCTCCCCGAATTGGGTTTCAATTCCTGACGGTAAGAGTGATGTTGAAGGAATAATGTGATTTATGGCTTAATTCCAACTTTTAGACGTCATATTTGAAGTAGGTTTATAGAATATATTATTGCATTACATGTTTGCATTCATTACATTGTATTATTTTTATTAGCATTCCGTTAAATGAATAAATTTATTATTCTACGCAATATTTTTAAGAAAATTGTATTTCTATAATTTATATATATGAATAAAAATTCAAATGGTATTAACTATTTTAATAATATTCATACTATTTGATTTTTTTTTTTTAACTCGACATCGGGTTAACATGTGTCCTTATTGTATAATATACACAATTCACTTTTATTGAAGGTTTTGAAGTTTACGCTTCTCTAGATGCAACTTATGAAATTATATTTGTTTCCTTTTTGACTTGATTGTCCTTTGTCGAATCTTTTTCATCCTCAAGTGTTGGTGGCTAATGTTCGGATCCCATTTCCAGTTCGATAAAATAGCAGAATGCTCGTCTGTTTCTGTTAATAAAGTATTCGTTCCCGTTAGTGGGATGAAGCATTTCCTGGTTGCGTTCACTAAACATGGCACCAAGAAAGGTATCTGGGTAGGCAGTTAAGGTTGATCTTAAAGTTTCATACTTTTATTACGATAAAAAAAAAAAAAAACATTAGCTGGTGATAATGCACATCTACACAACATTAGCTCACCTTAATGCCACCAACATTTAGTACGACTCTTTCTTCGTCGTTTGCACAAATTTTCCTTTCTACAATCATAGGCTTTACTGGAGGGTAAGAACAAAAGATGGGTAAATAGAATCTGGAGTATATATAAGCTGAAAAAGAATTGCCAATGACACAATCATAACATCACGATCATAAATACTGTACATAGTGATATCATATACTATGGCGTATGTTTAATTTGATTAACAGAAAAGGATAGTAACAATCTAATATTTTATACTACTCGCGGATAAGATGAAGCTAAAAGAAAATAACCGACTTTTGCTTAAGATGATCACCACTATGCATATATTTATAACGCGTGTATGGATGATACTTTAGGGCCTCTTGCAGAGGGATGATGCGCACTACACTTATGGTTATTATGAAAGGTATAAAGGTCAAGGAAAATAACCACATGCAAACGAAATTAGCGGCTCTAATTTGACACGCCGTTCGGATTATAGGTTCCTCGTAGTCATAGTCATCCGGACAAGTGAAAGGAATATCCTTCATCTCCGTAAACGTACAGTACGTGTAAATCACTGATTGAAGTTGCGCGTGGAGGATTAATGAAAATTGAACATTTATGGATACCGTAAATTAACTTGTTTATACCTGGTATTATTATCCATGAGAAAAGCAAAAATCTTTGCGAAGGTTTACGAGTAACCTCGTATCAGTCCAAAGAAAAGAAAAGAAAAGAAAGAAAGAAAGAAAGAAAGACTTTGCAAATACATTTTTGGAGGTGCCAGGCTGATGTTGTAGGTTTCTCCGAAGCAATCAAAAATCGTGTAATATGTGATGCCAACTATAATTTACACGAAAGATTTAGTCGACAGGATAAATGAATGTTAGTTGATCGAATCACTCCACATCACTTACATATTAGCACGAGGGTGGCATTTAAGTATCTGTCATTAAATCAGGAAATCAATATAATTAACCTTTCTCATCATCTGACCCGAATGTACGGAGATATTGAGATATTGAACAAGAGAAATCTTACAGATTCTCAACCGCCATGTTTAACTCGAGTTCACCCTCGGTTTGTGAAAAAAGAATAATTTTCGAGATTTCTTCATGGATAAAATTGACGCGCACAATTAGAGAACAGATAAATTCGAAAGCCGGAAAAGACGTTATTACCTAGAATCGGACAAAGGAGTATCAGGAAAGCGGATTGTGCACCCAGATATGAGATTATTAATGTTCTAAGATAACCCATTTCCTTTTCCCCAAGAATAAGTGGTCTTGCTTCTAGAAGTCACTAAGACGATGAAGAATATCAAACAAAGATTTTCTTTTTTAAAAAAAATGTTGGACACTAATAAAAGAAAAAAGGGAAACGAAAAAAAACTAATGCACAGCCACTGTTTTACTGAAACACCACGTATGATGGCTTTTCATTCAGAGATTTATGTTGTCATAGTTTACGGGTTAAACTTGTTTGTGCAATTTTAATGTCCACGACTAAAGCATTAATCAAACGAGATTTAAAGGACAACAAAAGATTTCCATCTAAAGAAAATACAAGCTTCAGCTTTTTCGCGAAACAATATCAGCGATTTGAAAATGGAAGCAATCGTTGTCATTATCGCTATTAAGATTAATTCATGGAGAAGTTGCAAAAAATACACTACATACAATGTGCCACTCATTTCATAAATTTAGGGCTGTGTTTAGTTTATTAATTGTTAATTCAAAATCATTTCCTTGGAGAAATTCTCTACCTAACTGATGAATCGATTTTTTTTTATTTTTTTTTTGCAAAGGAGATACTAAAATCTAGCATGCTTCCTCTAAACCGAAGCCGTGATATATCCAAATTCAAAATATCCAGAATTTTCGTATCACACAACCTCTGATAAAAATTCGGATCAATCACTCCCCGACTCATGCAAAAACATCTCTTCGTGGGATTATGATCGTGAAAAACAGAGCACGCGCACGGATTAAAAAAAAAAAAATTTTTCGTTGAAGCCACATGCAACCAATAATAAATCAGGATAATAGACGTGGATCATCCGAATCTGTCGATCGATTTCACGGTTCCGCGTTGCACTTAATTATGGCACAATCATTTAATCCATGGGAAAATGACCCAATAAAATTTTCTTCTGAGGTAACGGAGTTATGCCATCAGAAATACAGAACCATTGGAAAAAATGGAAAGCCTTTAATTGCACAGAATGAATTAGAGTGGACGATACTCGCGGGTATAGTGGCCTGTCATATAAAAGGTATTAAATTGGAAAGTTCAATAATCTTAAAAATTTAACAAATGGTGCTAATATTTTACTCTTGGAATTAGATACGGGAGAGTATTATCTTGAATGTGTTTCCCTGGGGTAATCTTTCATTCAAGGAAACACTCTGCAACACGTAGTTATACGTTAAACATTTATTTTTCGTCATACACGTAACGTTTACAGAAGTGGTCTAAAATGTCTCCCACAAAGTAAACTGAGCAGGATCGGTGACTTGATTCATGATAGTCATGCGGAAGTGCTAGCCCGAAGAGGATTTGTCAAGTTAAGCAAGTTAGAATAATCAATAAAACATTATTTATTGTGTTGCAAACTTCAAAGGCTAAATTATCTTCACGCATGCACAAGATTTGTTATAAACGAATTAGGATTGGCCCTAAGATCAGGGTCAACATATTTTTGTACGAAAGACGGGCATCCACCGTTCGAGTTGAAAAACGGCACCACATCATTTCACCTGTATGTGAGTCAGGCACCCTGTAAGTGGTGAAAAAAAATATACTGCATATGATACATATAATTCATGCACCAAGTATAACCAGGCGGTGATGCCACCACAAAGAGTTTGGCTTCGCATCAATCACCCGAAGAGGCTGAGATGTACATGAATTCGTATGCTGACTTGCGAAATGAAGATAAAATCTCGGTTAATAAGTCGGATAACAATGAGATCACAATTCTTAAAGGGAAGGATGGCTTTCGGAGAGGGAGAATAGATTATAATTCTCTTGGAGTGTTAAGGACCAAGCCAGGTTGTTTTCCTTAAAATATATAAATTGCACGCCCAACTAGTATTCATCAATGTGGTTATAGGAAGAGTTGATTCAGAGCCCACCTTATCGATGTCTTGCAGGTATTGAACTCACGAATCATTAAGTAAATCCAAAGCTTTCTGTATCTTAAAATATTCTGTCTTACACCTCAGCGATAAGATTGCTCTGTGGAATGTAGTAGGATTACAATCGGCTCCCCTCTCCGAATTGATATCACCGATCTATTTATCAACCGTTATCGTCGGTGATCTCCTCTTTCGGGATGATTTGATACGAGCGTTTTACGGGCGAATTCAGGATTTGTCAAGTAATACCCTAGAGATTATTTGTAGAAACTCTCGTGACATGTGACATTCACGAACTGGTTTCATTATTATAGACCTGCCAGATGGATATTTATTACATAGACCGATAATTATTCCTGCCACAAAAAAATTTGAAAGATCGAATGGTTTCTTGTCCGATCTTTTTCCTAATGGAAATCTAATTCCTTCGGGTACAGGTACACCATAGATTTATAATTCAACTTTCGTGACGAAGCAATATTTTCTTCATTCTCACGTATGTGATTTCAGCGACGGTGTGGGTCAAAGGTTTCAACTCAGCGGAGGTTCTTGTTTCTGGCAGAAAGCAAGGAGCCATCAGATCAAAGAAAACAGGATTATATTCTCATAAAACTAGGCAAGATTAATATTATATTTTCTCGATTTGTTCCATACAAAATATAATGATGTAATCGATACCTTTTACAGGTGTTCTGTGACAAAATTGAATTTGTTCCAGAACATCGTATCATTGTTAAGCCTACTTCCAAGTCATAATGTTTCATTTGGACTAAGGTGGGTTTTGATTATCAATTATGTGCAAGTATTAGTGAGGTGTTGTGATGCAAACTGTTAATCAACGAGAAATAGACTGTTTCTGGAATCTTCGCCTAAAAGCCTCTCCTACGCTAGACTCAAGCTGTCGTGTGAAAATTACCAGATTGCGAAACAAGCATTGAGATCCCAAAAATTTGGACAGTGGGTGAAATGCCCTAGCGATATTTACGAATGTTTTAATATTGACGGCGAGTTGGTTGAGAAATAAGATCGCGCTCACCTAATCAGAAGTAAAAGAATTTTTATTTATCAATGTTCTTTTATAATATATAAGTATCGTTTTTGCAGCATGATATTTTCAATGTAGCATTGCTGGTGGTTATTCTATTTCAATTACGATTTATACATTTGATTATTTGAGGGTGAGATTCTTTTTCCAGTGAGTTGTTTTTATTTTACTACTAACAATTTAATTATAAAATGATCTAATAAGAGTTAAGTACCATAAATTAAATGTATAAGGCCGACAATCACGTGATCCCGTATATGCGAAGATATGACCCTTGCGAATATAGTTTACCGGATAAGCTACCAGAAGTTTAAAAATATTTATTCTAGATAGTGATGGACTAGTTCAGGTCGATCTATTTCAGTCCTTAATAAAACCGGTCTTATAGAATTTATTAATTAATTTGGTCTGGTTTTGGTCACAAAAAACGTCCTTTAATAAATATAATAATTTAAATAATAAATTAATTAAATTAAAATTTTTTATTTTGGTTTATTTTTTTATTATAACCCTCTGTCAGGTTAGTTATGTGTGCTTTATTAAACAAAAGTAAATTTTACATATATATATTCAGATATGTGGTGTTAAAGCTAAATATACAACTATCCTTATCAATTTATGACTCTAGATATTAATTGCAATAGATCAAATTAAATCAGATTTTAAGTAAATTTATTTTGATTTGATTTGAATCCAAATTGATTTAATTTAATTTGATCTGAATCTGATTCAATTCAATTTGATTCAAATCTAATTTAATTTATATTTAATTTAATTCGAATCTGATTTAATTTAATTTAATTAATTAAATTTATTTAAATCGACTTTATTTTAATAAAAAACTTTTAATTAATATATTTTCTTTAAAAATATTTTTTGGCTTTAAATTAATATATATATTTAAATTTTTTAAAATATTTTTTAACTTTAAAAATTTTGTTTTTATTAAATTTAAATTAATACAATTATTAAATCTATGATTATTTATTTGCTTCTATATTAATACATATATACTCTTTACTATAACTAATATTTTTTAATATAACTTTATTTTTATTTTTTGCATTATTTTTTTCTTTATTTTTTATTATCAATTATTCAAGGATTTTTAAAGTATATTGATCTATCAATATCTAATTATATCAATAATTTTTATAATATTCTTTTTTTATTTTCTCTTTATTTTTTATAATTAATATTTTTTTTTTAACTCACAATCATATCATAATGGCATGTTTTTATTGAAAAATAGAAATAAAATTTACAATATTTTACAAATTTTCACAAAGTAACTAATTCATCTTTATACAAAAGTAATATAAATCAAATTTTAAGAACAATATTTTACTCCCTTAATAGATTGATAATAATCTCTATCTACTAGAATCATTACCAACAGTTTGTTACTGTTGATTACCTGAAAACCAATAAATTATTAAGTTAAAAAGGGAAAAGGGGAAAAATAATTGGGAAAAGGGACAATTCAAGACTTATCAAAAAATCCAAAAATAAAAACAACCTCTTCTTAAAAGGAATTTACCTGATTAAAATAGTCATCTTGCTTCACTTGAACCTCAGAAGAAATTTTCTTTTTTACCATTTGTGGTATCGAACAAATCAATCCAACTGGTCTTTCATTTAAGTGAGCACCAGATTGGAATATCTCAAGGAAAGATTTAAACCTCAACTTTTTTTATTAAAGCTTTGTCACCACTTGAGAAACTTAGGTAAAAGATGGGAATTTGCAATTCATATTACTTATTTCTTAATCTTTTGGTGTCATGGAAGTTTTTATTGAGGGACTTGAATTTTTTGAGTATAACCATTTTCAGAACCTTTTTTCCAATCATTAATAATGTCATTGAAACATGTGAATGTGACCAATAGAAACTTGTTTATATTTCAAAAACTAATATGTTTCATGTCAGCCAATTACCTTTGATGAAAATTTGTATTATTAAAAATTCAAGGTCAAACTAAAGTAGGCAAAATTCCTCAGAAAACTATAAAAATGATAGTTCTAAGAGGCCTACAAGTAACTGAAAGGGGAAAAATAAGTTTTTTTGTCATTAAAAATCTCTATATACCTTTCGCTTCAAAAGTTAAATACTGTAGATCTTTAGGTACTTCATAATCAGTTTTTCTTTCTTTGAGAACTTTCATGCCATTGGTATTAAAGGTGTTACTTGACTTTTCTTGATCACTTAAAGTCAAGTTTTTGAGTGAAAAGGTTTGTAAACAAATGAAAAAAAGTAAAAGCGACTCTTGAAGTCATACTTCAAGTTGTTTTAATGAAATTATTAAGATTTTATTAGCAAATAAGTATAGAAACTTCTTGTAAATATCTTTTTTTGTATATGGTCAGAGAATTAGCAGAAAGAGTTTTTTTAAAAATTATTTTTTATAATTAATACTATTTTTTGACTAAGTTTTAAAACAATACTTAAATTATATTTTCTATTGATAACATTACAAACTATATAATTTATTTTTTATCTAGCAACAAATAATACTTTTTAAAAAAATTATGATAATTTTAAATTATTTTTATATTAAAGCTGGTGAAGTCATGTCATATAGTTTTTATTTAATCAATTAATACTTTCTTATATATACAAATTGAATTGCTAGAAAATACATTTATGATAGAAAAAAAACTAATGACTCAGTATCTAAATGAATTCTATAATTTGCTATAGTTCACTTAAAAGTAAATATTAATATATTATAATTACATTAACACTAATATTTATAGAAAAAAATAAATTTGATGAGTATATATTTTGAAGAATATTTTTCATACTTTGATTAATTAGATCTATATAAAGATATTTCTAACTGTTCAAAAGGTTTCTATTTTCTTGTGATGTTTTCTTCTTGTCTGTTTTCTTACTAGTTCTTGTTTTTTCTAGTAATTCCCAATGATTTTTCTATTCTATTATTAGTTCACATCTTAGCTTTCAAATTTCTTGTTTCTCTTATCAAAATTATATTATGATTATCTTTATTACTGTTTTAGCTATCTTCTCATCATCAGTAATTTCTTCTATTGTTTTTCTTATTTTATGTATGATTGCTTCTCTGATAATATTTATCTATTATATTATATTTGCTCTGAATGGATTTCTTGCTATTGTTACTGATTTAAATGAGTATTTCTATACATTTTCTATAACTTCTATCTGTTTTTTACCATTTGTTCTAGTTGTATATTCCTCAATAAGGAATTGTATATATTTTTCTATTAACTTTATTTTGTTTGATCCATATACAGTATAAATGGGTAATAATCTTTTTTCTTCTGTTTTTTACAAATTATATATATATATTGAACTATTGCATAGACATGGCTCATTATATTCGTGTTTGCCAGGATGGGGTATTAATTTAACCATGTCTTTCAATAAAAGATCCTATTTCTATAGTCATCCAAGTTTATCTGAAGGGATATAACTTTGAATAGTATTAATATTTATATTATTATATTCCAATCAATTTCTTTTGCTTTTTTAACTATAAGTCAATTCTAGTTTTGTCTCAAGGCTCTCTATTTACTTACTTATTTTGTTTTAAAAAAGTTTTTTCTAGTGTTTTAAATAGAAGGTCTACAAAGGACTAGTTCCATCTTAATAGTATTCTACTACTGGTAGTGTTTTTCTTGTAAATATTTATTATGTTTTTATATTTGTTAATTAGTGTAGTAGCTACTAATTTGTTTGCTAGCTCATGTTTCTGATTTTTTGAGTAGCTCTTAATCTTAATTCACTTTATTATTATATTTTAAGCTGATATTATCTCATGTATTATACTTATCAGATTTTTATTTGAGCTTTCAATCTTCTCTCCTTTACTTGTGCTCCTGCTTTTTCCTTTATTAATTGCATTAATCAAGCTTTGAATGTCTATTATTATATTTATTCTTTGTTTTGTACTTATCATACTAATTGCTATAAGAATCATTATCAACTTTACTCTTGTGAAAAATGGATATCCTGAGTTTCTGTTTAAAAGATACTGACTTCTATACCTGTTTCAATTTGAATTACCTATCTGATTTCTATTTTTCTATTAGTATTTTGTCTTATTAATAAGTCATCTATACTGTATATATTCTAAGATTATTATACCTTGTTATCTCTTGAACAATTTGTTATAATTTTCAGATCTTTCTTTTTGAGATCTTGTATTATAAAGAAAGTTGATCTTTTTTGGATAGATCCTTGGTAGATAATATATAATATCTTTCTTTTGTCATGTCATCCACTATAGCTATTTTATGCGTAATCAGATAATTAGTCCAGCATTATTTTGGTTGTAATATAGTTTTTGAAGAAAAGTGGCTTGTTTTTGTAATTGTCTATTATGTAGGTCCATTACTTTATATATTGTATTGAGATGGATTATTGAGTTGGGTATAGTTATGACTAGGTGAACTCAATATTTGAAATGCCACTGGATTTTAATATTGATGTGTTCTGTTTTTTTTCTGATAAGTATGAGATCTGTCAGCAAGTATTTGATCGATAGAAATAATATATGATTGACAATATATCTATGCATTTTGTCTGTAATCTGCTTTTTAAATATAGTGTTAGATATAGTACTGACCTTTTTCTTGATTAGTTATCTTTAATAATATTTTTTACTTTTCTCTTTGTGCTATACTCCTAGAACTTTAATGGCTGAGTTGTGGATGGCTAGCTGGATTTTAGTATTGTTAATAATGATCGATTGTTTCGGGGTATTAATTACTAATAGTTCAGATTTGTAGAGGTTGACCTTAATATCATTAAAGTTGTAGAAGGAGGTGTTTAGTCTAGTTATTTTTTTCATATTCTTCTCACTTTGTGTGATAAAAGTGATGTTATTTATATATGCTGTGATTGCAATATTTATCTTGATACTACTTTTTAGGTCAATATATATTTTGTAGTTTTGAATTATGTATTCTCTACAGTTGCTAATAGTAGTTCTTAAAGGATTATAGTAAATGTGCCATTGTGATAAAAATAGAATCTACTACCATTGGATAGTTATTTTTAGTCATGATCTTTATTTTATTTCTATTTTTATCTATTTATTTATAATTATTTCTTTGATATTCTT
>CAJVPT010005963.1:0-11554 GCA_910592055.1 Acaulospora colombiana
GAAAGCCTTTTCTATGTTTTGTTTTGCTAAGGCTGGTTATTTTCTCCTGTACTTTTTTGCACCTTTGCTTATCTGATGAAATATAGACCTGTATAATACAGATCTTTTTTTTTTCATTAGCAAGTTGGCAGCTATAATATATCTGTCTTCTTCTTCAATTGATGCCACCTTTTTCTCTAGATTTCTTCTGATAAGGAGGCTAACTCCTGCTCCAAAGGGTGTATCAGAATTGATGCTATGGAAGTGTTTATAGGCTTCTTGTTTGTCGAAAGCCCATTTGGCATTAGCTTGGATAAGTTTTGTTTCACATAAACCCATTATGCCTATCCCTTATTCTGTAATTTCTTCAATTAGACTTCTTTGATTTGTCTTGTATGTGATGCCTCTGACATTATGTGTTTCAATCCTAATTATCCTTTTTTATATGTCTCCCATTTTACCTATTCTTTTTTTATTATTATGTTTTTCTTTTTTTTGTTAAAGAAAATATCACATTCCTTTTGTAAAAATCTTGTTAGCTCTAAATTATTATATTGTTCTAATAAAATCTCTTTTTCTTGTGATTTTTCTCTACCCTTGTCGTTAGTTGCTGTTGAGGATGAAGTGGGCATGTTCATCTCTTGTCTCTTTAGGTTGCCCATTGCATTATGTTAGAAGCAATTGGCCCCTCTTCCTCCTCTATTTATCTTGTTAGGGATTGTTTATTCTTCAAGTCTATTTATTCTACTTCTCAGTTTTTCAAGGTTGACCAATATGAGCTGCAGAGGATCTTGGTTGCATTCTGCCTCTGATCTGGTATCCTCACTACTGATATTCTGCTAGTGAGTCCTTCATCTTCTTATTGGCTCTCTATTACTACCTGTAGCAGAATATCTAGTTGTTCTATAATTTTCCTGCCTTACTCTATTATTATTCCTTTGTTTTGTTTGTCTTTGGTTTTTGGAGTGTGTAGATTTTATAATGTAGGGATGACAATAAAAGGAGGAAGAAGAGGATCTTGTGGACTCATAGCCTGATGTTAAATCTAAAGTTGAGTTATTATCTATGTTGATTTTTTGAAATCTTTGATAATGTGATTTCCTTTCTTCACTTATAAGGCTAGTATTTTCTCTATTGCTGGGATTCTTCACACTCCAGGATAGTCTTAAACCTTGTAAGAAAATATATTGTTTATATGCCTTGTTCCTATCTTCTCTTGTCACAAAACAAACAACTGTAAAGTTCTGTTTCTTTAATGTGTAAGGATTTTTGGGAGTATAGCATGCTTTTGCTTGGGTACCATATAAAACTTTTGCTATCAAGCTGGTATATGTTTTGTTTGTACCCAACAGTCTGACTGAGTTGATATTTCTCTTGATTAGGGTGGCATTTATCTCTTTATCAATCAATTCTGATTTAGTGAAGATGGCTCTGGATGTTTTAGTACCTATAGGTGTTGTTCATGCTTCTGTAAGATCCCATTTAATATGTTTATAAAGCTTGAAATAGGTAGTCTTCATCTTGATCTTATAGATATGAATGTTTTGAACTGTTCTATATCTTTTGAGATATTTGGCTATATAACTTCTGGAAACCTTCTGATCTAGATCTATTAGACTGACATGCCATCTATCAGATCTATTTTTCCCTTTGAATTCCTGAAATATTTTTTTGTTTTTTTCTCTTTTGGTCATGTGAGTAGAACATGGAGTGTGAAGAGTTATTTGTTGTATAGTGAAATTATCCTCTTGACAGTTTATCTCTTCTGTACATTTTAAGACATCCTTTTCTTCTTGTACCCATAAGGTCAACCATTTATTTTTATTGATAAATTCTTTCTTTAAGAGGTGTCTTTCTCTCTGTAGTAGTTTCAAGGTATTGCTTAGATAGGCCTTGACTTCTTCTTCTGTTTCCCCTGGAATATTGGCCATCATGGTATCGAGTCTATATATTCCTTCTTTTCCTATAAAATATGGATTTGTGGATGGAACAAAGTCCCTGTTTCTCGTGTTATATGAGCTATAATCACTGATGTTGTTGCCTTTTATTTTTTTTTTGAAGCCTTTGTATTTCAGCCTCTTCTTGTTCATAATCACTGGTCATTGTGATTTCATTATCTATAATTGACTCAGTATCTATATGTTCTGTGATCTCCATCGGTTGACTTTTCAGCTCTTGTGGATCACTTGCATTCTTAATAATTTCTATAAATTTATATTCTATATAAGGCTGTAGAAAATCCTTTTCTTTTTCCTTTCCTTGTTGCCAGAGATATAAAATATGTTGAGTAAGGATCTGTTCCTTATGGAATGTTGTTTTGTCTATTCCTAAGATGTTAGCAATAATACTATCTAGGATAATAAAAGTTTTTGGAGCAGAAGTTGTTTCTTCTTTTGAGTCTCCTTCTTTTTGCCTTACCAATTGTTGGAATGCTCATAATTCTGAGGTTTCATCATGCTTTCTTGAAAGCTTAAGTAATTTATTCAAGATATCCTCCTCCCTTTTGTTTACTATATAAAGGATGCGTTGTGCTCTTTCCATGTTGGCTATATCACGTGATTATTGAATGAGTCATGTTTTACAGATTAACTCTATTTATTTGTTTACTTATTCAAATAGTATTACTGGGGTTTCCTAATCTATCTGTTGTGTTGGTAGATCAATTGTGGGGTAAACATAAGTTGTAAATTGTTTATCTATTTATTTATTGATTTTAATAACACGTGTACTGGTTTTATTAAGGGGTAAACCAGATATGAAGAATGTGTTTTGTGATTAGCTAGAACACATGTTGAGCTTGTGGATTTGTATAGAGACACATCATGAATCTGTTGTTATGTCTCTATTGTCTAAAGGGACATGTTCATGTTCACATTACATACTAGTTGTTTATGTATTGCTGATGTGTTGTTACTGATAATTTCTAACTATTGCTCTTGGGTTCCTGACATCCTCTTGGGTCTTGCAAATTTTGAGTTTTGACTGATTTACCAGTTGAGATTACTATATTGTCAGGTTTCTTCTAATGTCTAGAAAGGTGTAAATCTGTACTGGCCTAGTTAGAAGCTAGGAGAGTTGATGTTGGGTCCCTTGGCCTTACTGTAATTTAGATTTACTTTTGTTTTCCCTTTCCCTCAAAAGTTGATGAATAAAGTACTAATAATATTATTATATACCCTTCTCCTGACAGCTTGTTTGTAGAGCTTTATGTGTTGCTCCAAGTGGGATGATGTAGTTGTGTTTTTCTTTACTGTGTTTGCTGAGCTTAGATTGTGTTATCCTTTTTGCTCTAAACAATTATCAAAAAAAAAAATTTTTAGAAAAATAGTAGATAAGCGGAAAGAGTTTTTTTAGTTTATCGAGAGTTTAAAAAATAATCTTATCAATCTTTACTTTGTTTTGAGTATTGAAATATATATATATTTTATAACAGTTTTATAAACTCTTCTAATTATCACCATTTTTATTGATTACTATACTTTATTCAATATCTAGAATGAATTATAATATAATATAACTATTGTAAATAGTTATTTGAAATTATTAAGATTAGTATTTATCTATTATCTATACTTCTTTTATTGTTTTATAATCAAGCTAATAGTGTTCAAATCTTTATATTCTTGTCTTTTTACTGTTCTAGGGCTTTTTCTTGAAGCAAGTTATTGTTTATTAATCTTATTATGATGAAAATCAGTTGTTATTTTTATTGGAAGGTTACAAAAAACTATATATAAAAAAAAATTTTTTTAATGGGCTTATATCTAACTTTTATTAAATTTCCAAATTATATACATAAATTGTATAAAGGCAAAAGTATAATAATATTTATTTAGGTAATAAAAAATTCAATAAGTTAATACTATGTTAAGGTTTATTATTTTTTCTTTTACAAGAAAAAAAAAATTCAATATTTCTTTGAGTGTGCTGGTATTATTAAAAATAATAGAGAGAAAAAGAAAAGAAAATTTAGAGATTAAATGTTATGTATTATTTTATAAGAAAACCTATTATATTATGTATCTTGTTCTCTAAATCTTTTTGTTATAAGTATGAATTGAAAAAAACTTCTATTAAGTCTTTATGGAAATAAATTGTAAATAAAGAGAAAGACTTTATAGTTTTGAGGCTTATGGAAGGAAATAATCGAGAAGACTTAGATTATATAATAGTGTCTATATAGATGACTTGAAAGTTTTTTAGTATATTATTGATTAAATCTATTCCTATCTAAATATGGATATACTTATCACCTATGTATCTTATTTTATATTTAATTCCTTATAAAAAGAATAGCACCTAGCTTTATGATCAATACACTTTGTTAGTGATCAACTAAAATCTTTTAAATTATTTGACCAGTTTACATGCCATCTCTAATATTTTTAACTCAAGTTTTAATTAGTATAATAATATTAACCTTCCAATCTTTCAACTTGAAATTTTTTGAAAATAAGACAAAAACTTTCTAGATTGCTTTGCATGCAAGCTTTGTCACTAAGTGTTCCTAAAGGTTTCATATTTTTTCCAGTTGGACTTTGCTGAGCAGTAGAGTTTAAAATCTTTCTAATATACAATTAGTATGTAAGTAGTTCTAATTTACAAAAGGTCAATTGAATATCTTGTAATCTTTATTATAGTCAGATAGACTCTTTTTAGTATCAAATGATATATTAATATTATGTTCTATATTCATCCATACCAATCCATATAACTTATGGTAAATCACAAGTCTTATGAAGTTGAAAAAATATATTTTGATATATATTTATCAATCTTATCTAATATATTTTATATCAGCCAATCAGAATCAGCAGGATTTGTGTTATCAAAAATTTTAGGATCAAACTGGGATAAGTAAAATTTTTCAGAAAGTTATAAAGTAAAAGCTCTTAGAGATCACATTACTAGTCAAATAGTGGAAAATGTGTTTTTGACTAAAAATATATATAATATGATTCAATATTATAGAATTTATATATAGTCAATTTTACTAGCCAAGAGCTCTTGTTCTAAATACTTGATAACACCACTATTATTCAACTCAAGAGGAACAATAATGGGACCTCATTTTATTTTAACTGTTTCCCAAAACTTCACCAAAAACTATGATCAGCTTATCTTTTTAAAGAATCAGTGTAGGTTGATTATACCTTATTAGATTCAAGGTCACTAGTAAGGAAAGACCCACAGCTTATACCCCATTATAAACTGGTTTCCAGGTCCAGTATAATAAAAACCTGGATTCCTTAATCACACCACCACATATACTACTATTTATCCTAGTAAGCACCCTTATTAGTTTATAATAAACTAGTAGCTAGATATTATTTACCATTTTTTTCTTTCACCATATGAATTTTTAGAGTTTGTAAGGATCTACCTACATAATAGACATTAGTTAATTTACTTGGTAGTTAACCTTGTAAAGACTATTTATATAATTGTTTATGAATTAATTTTCTAATAAAAACTAGCATATATTGCTTATTTGCATAAAATATATATATATATATATATAGTCAATTCTACTTAATATAGCTTTATTAGACAATATAAAAGTATTATTATTATTTTCTTTCTATATTTTTTGACTATCTATAAAGTTTCAATTTTTAAGAAAATTGAATGAATAAATTTTAATTTTCTTATATCTTAATAATACTTTATTGTTAAGAAAAAATTAATTTATAGTTAAATCAATTATTGTATTAAAGTTAGTCATAATAATAAATTTGAGATATATTATTAATTTATATTTTTAAATAAGAAGTAGACTTCTATTATATAATCCTCTATTTCATTAATATATATCAACTTTTTTTTATAACTTTTTTTAATTAAAAAACCTATTTCTAATTATCTAGATCTATTATTATTACTATTGTAAAAAAATTTATAAGTCTTTTGAAATTTGAAAGTGAAGTTTTCCATTTCAATTAAGAGTTTTGCTTTACAGGTACTCAGAATATTAATATTTGTTTATTGAATTTTATTCCAAAGTTTTAGTTACTTAAAAATAATACCAATTTTTTTTTTTACCCGCAGTCAAGTCAACATGACATGTCTTTATTGTATATATGCTAGATATTTGCAAATTGTTGTGACTGTCACATACTGACTTACTTATCATAGAAAAGTTATTTCTTTAAATGCAATCTAGGGAATGATATTTCACTCTTTTACTAATTTGGATAATTCCTTTAATTAATAAAATCATTGCTTATATGTCATTACTATAAATTATTCTAAGTTTTATCTGCAGTTAAAAATCAAATCACTTTATTCCATGACAAATCCAATTCTTAATAATCACCATATACTTCTCTTCTTTTATTTCTTTGATGTCCTTCAGGTTCGAATTCTTTGGAGGTAATAACAATTCTTTTTGGTCCTATTTGATCTATTTATCAGGTCTGAGTTTGGGCCTCTTATTTGTTTTGTCTTCTTCTATAATATTTTGCTTCTTTTTCTATTCTATAACTTTGACACTGTACGTATTCTAAATCTCTTTTTTAAAATTTGCTCATATCTTTTGATAGAGTTTACCAATTATATCCTGCGTGTTTGCTGGTGGGATCTTGAGTTGCTCTTGAAGATATTTCTTCAAGGAGGTAGTCTTGCTTTCTTTCATATATCCACAAATGGTATTGAAAAGGCCCTTGTTAGATTTTTGAATCTCTTCTAATTATTTGTCTATCCAGTCACTTATTTTAGATTAAACTTCTTTCTTATATTTAATTTCTTTACTGATGAGTTTATTGATTTTTTCATTTGCCTTCTGCTATAAGTTTCTCTAAATTTCCCTAGTGGTTGAGCATTCAAAAAGATGTTCTAAAGTCTTTTCTTGAAGTTTGCATGCTAGGCAAGTGATTATGATATACACTTTTGGTTTTCTCTTCTTAAATATCTATAGGACTGGAAGTTTATTGTGAGTTAAGTTAGTTAGGAAACTTTTGTCTTTATTGATTTTGAAAGAGATATCAAAGATATTGGTTGGATTGAACTAGTTTCAAAAGATTGTTCAATCTATATTTTTAGTATTTTGGATTCAAAGATCCTGAATCCATTTCTGTATTGTTCAGTCTTGTCCAATTTTTTTTATATTAAACATTTTAATGAAATCTCTGATACCAATTTCTATTGTGTATTCTTCTCATATTGCTATTATGAGAACTCTTCCTAGGTCTGATAGCTGATATCAAGTTATTAGATTCTTCTGCTTGGCCTGTTTGACAAGTAAGTCTACTTAATTGTTGAATTTATTGATTCTATGGGCTTTGACTTTTAGAATTTTCAGATTCAGGTCTTTTTCTTTACTAGGTCCTTGATTTTATTTCAAAGTGACCAGTTAGTAATCTTTGTTCATCTTCTTATAGATATCTCTATTTGTGAGCAGATAGATTTCCATACTTTGATTGCAGTGTTGCAGTCAGTATAAATTATAACTGTTGTATTTCGGAAGGCTGTATATAGTGCAGTAAGAATAGCTAGTATTTCAGTCCTAGTTGCTAATGAACATATGGATGCTCCTGCTGAGAACTGTTTAACTATTTTGTCTTCCTTTATCATGATCCAAGCTAAACTCATTTAGATTCACCTTTTGTTATCCCTTTTTTATAAGAGCCATCTATGTAGAATGTAAGCTAATTAGTCATATTTCTTTTGTTATATCTTAAGGTGCTCTTAAGTTCATCTTTGTGTTCTTCTATTTGTATAGCTTTTTCTATTAGTGTGATATCCCAGTCTTCCACTTGAATCTCTACTTAAACTGGTCTAGAAGTTGGTAGAATTACTGTTTATTGAAATATATTTGTTTGCCAATCTATAGGATTTTTTGACAGAAGGATCTGTTTTCTTTTTCTTAGATTATTATGTCGATTAAGTTGTGGAAGAAGGTGAATCTGTGATAAGCTTACTTCTACTGACTGCTCTGTACTGTTTGATTAAAGATGAGTATTATTACTAGTAGAATCATATACTAGCTAATATGGGATAAAATAGGTTTTATTGTTTATAAATACTATCTTTTCCCATATATCTGTTGAAGTATTAGCCTGAACTGCTCAATAAATTTTTTTTCTATTTGGATTTGTTGGGAATACCTCAGTTTGCATATTGTAAACTGTCTATTTAAGCCCATGTAGAGAGTTTCATAGGAGATCTTAATTTACTATTGTTTTTTTTCTTCACATTTTTGTACTAGAAGGGACTGGTCCCTTATATCTACTATAGAAGATTTGAACTGCTCTCCATTCCTTAAGTGTCATTGTGATAGTATTAATGAGCTGGTCTAGAAACATAATTTTGTGCTTTTGTAGTGATGAAATGACTTTTTCGTATTCTCTATCTTCTTGCAGTATAGATTTGATTGATAAGATACCTCCCTAATAATCAAATATGTTTTTTCATCTTCAACTTTGAAAAGTAACTTGTATGCTTTTTGCTAAGGCCAGTGTCATAGCTATCAGGTTTCCTTTCATCAGTTTGTAAAAGTTGATAGGATTACTTAGAATATTACCTGGCTCTCAACATTTGATTTGGCTTTGTTTCAGTCTAATTATGGTAGCAATACCAAAGGCCTCATTAATGTTAAGTTGACAGAAAGTACAGATATGTGACTTTCTAGTTATATCTTCCAGATACTTTTGAGACCATATATTTTTTTGTTGTAAATACAGCTGTTTGGGATTGTTCCATAGACTAGGGCCTTGTTCTTGAATACTTTTCTAAACATAGTTGTGAGATCATTATATGTTTGCTCACCCAGGTACATGTGTTGTGTTCTGTATTTTATTCTTGGAATCAAGACCCTATTGATTACATATTTGGCATGTTTTTCTGTCAACTTCTTCTTGACTATTGCCTGAACTACTATCCTGATCTCTTATTTTATAAGACTGATAGTGTCTTGGATTTTTTATCTTGTTTCTAGCCAAATATCAAGAAATCTAGCCTGGTCCTTCTTGTTGATTTTATGGATTATAGTATTCTTTATTCCAGCCTGAACAGTTCTAGAGACTTGTGGGTTTAAGTTAATAGTAAGGAAAATTAACTTCTCAGTATTGATCTGAGAGTCATTTACTATATAGAACTTTTCACTTCTTCCAGAATCTTTTCTAGGTCTTCCTTGGATTTGGCAACTCAGGTCGTGTCATCTATATAGGCAATTACTATGTGCCTTAAGAAGAGCTTCATCTTTTCTTCAGGTTTATAAAGTTGGGAGACCATTCTTCTTCCATGGAATAATCCAGATTGCTGTTGTTTTGAATTTTGCATAAAAGTGAATCATAGAAGATTCTTCATAATAATAAAGAGATCATTTTTTCTTGATCTATCCCATCCCCTGCCACTATTAAATTAGATAATCCATTTGGAAAGATGATACTACAGCTTCTGTCTTTGAAGAGATCTATTATAAGTTTCTTAATAGATGTAGAAATTCAAATCTAATCTATGACCTTTTCAAGTATGTACAGAAATATTTTATTATATACCTTTGCTGTATCTTGAAATAGAATCCATAGTTCTTTTTTCTTTTCTCTAGCCTCTTCACAAATATTGTTTAGCAGGTGGATTGAGCCTACTGTATTCTCTCCTTGTAGTTCAGCAAAGTTTGATTCTTTTAAGATTTTATATTGCTTGCAAATAGCTGATAGTCAGTTGGTAAGAATCTTAATAAAGCATTTTCAAGTTGTTTCTAAGAAAACGATAGGTTTTGTATTGCTCAGATCACATTTTCAAGGCTGGGTTTGGGAATGGGATAGATATTACTACTTTTCCATTTCTTAGGTATTTGACCTATACTTAAAACTTTATTAAAAAGAAGACATAAAGTTCATTTTCCTTTGATTCCTAAATGCTTGAACATTTTATAGTTGATATATAAGGGGTCAGCAGCTTTGTTGTTTGGAAGAGATTGCAAAGTAGCTTCGAGCTCTTCTACTTTGATTTTATCTATTAAAGATGAATATTATATTGGATCAATCCATTCTTTGGATTGGTATTCTTTTTTTCAGGAGAGGTCTAGATTATCAAAGTTGACATTTCTTTTTTTTGAATGCCCTTTTGTGATATTCTTCAACCTTACTTTTGATAGTTTAAAAGTTAGTAACAAGGTATTCTTTCTCTTTCTGATTTGTGGTTAGCATCTAATCTAATGTAATTCTTAGTTTTTTACAGTTTAAGACTGAGCCCAATATCTACTTCTGATTGGATCTAAAATCATCACATTTGTTATCCAGAGCCTCCTTGATTTGGTTTTTGATATGAAGACTTTCCTTTTTCTTGTATATCATTCTGAGGGTACATTCTATTTTAGTGATTTCCTCAATTGCTCTGGAATCTCTTCTTGTGACTGGGGAGGTACTAGTTCTTCGTCAAGAAATTCATAAGTGCCTTGTAGATTCTAAATAGTCTTCTCTATATTTTTTGTATCTTCTATGGTCTTTATATCCCAGTTAACTTGGATTTTCTTTAAACAAAAGTAAATCTTATTGGCTTCTCTGTATACTTCGAAATCCTTCTTTGGGATAACTGATCTCATCTTAACTTCTTTTCTTCTGCTGGAAGTGGAGTAGACTCTTTTCTTCTTGAGACACTTGTATATATCCTTGATGATTATAATTTCAAGTTCTTGCCAGGCCTTTTCGAGTTCTCGAGAGCTGTTTTCGGTTTTATGCCAGGAGGCTTGTGTATCAATTTTTGGAAGTTTGCGTTCTATCCAAAGTTTGAACTTCTTCTATTGTTTTATAGTAGAATTTGCTGAATCTGACATTTTTTTATCTTTTGTTTTACATTGTTCTTGGGTCTGGTTTTTGAATAGAATATTTGTTGTCATTCTCATTAACAAAAGAGTATAGTTGCTATCCAATAGTGTCTCTATTGAAATGTTTTTGAATTCATATACAGTGGTTTGAAAAAAAAATTGGAATTTATATCACGTGATAAAATTAACAATAACAATTTATATTACACAAACTAAATTTAAATTTAAGCTCGAATATAAAATATGATTTTCATACTATGGCTCAGTTGATTTTTTTTGTCACTCGTTAGTAAAATTTTCACACAGCCACAATCAGAATGTTGCTCTCTATTAATAAAAGACATCAAGAAGTTTTGCTACATTATTGGAACAATAGAATACGTTCGGTGTGCAAGTTACATATACTTATCAAGATCCTGACCTCTACTATCTATTATAATGTTCAGAAATTAAAAAAAACTGGAACTATAAAGCATAAAGGTGGAAATGGTCACCCCCCAAAATAACTCCCAAGATAGCAAATGCGATATGTCAATATATTCGCCGAGATCTGTCTATTTCGCTCAAAGGTATTGCCAATAAACTATTACAAAAAGGCATTCAACTATATTTTTCAACTATTTCAAAATATCTAACAAGCACCGGATACAAAAAAAGTTTGACTAAAGTCACTCCAATGCTTACGGAATGGCACAAAGAAAAACGAATTGAATGAGTGCAAAAATATTTAAATTTCAATTGGAAAAAGATTCTATTTACAGATAAAACTACTTTCCAATTATATCGAAACACTATTCTATTATGGCA
>CAJVPT010005964.1:0-11553 GCA_910592055.1 Acaulospora colombiana
AGATCATTCTAAGTTCTGTCTGCAGTTAAAAACCAAACCACTTTATTCCATGACAAACCCAATCCTTAATAATCACCGTATACTTCTTTTCTTCTATTTCTTTGATGTCTGTTTATCAGGTCTGATCTTGGGCCTCTTGTTTTTTTTTGTTCTCTTCTGTAATATTTTGCTTCTTTTCTCATTCTATAACTTTGGCACAACGTATATTCCAGATCTTCTTTTTAAAATTGACTCTTATCTTTTGAAACCAGTTCAATCCAACCAATATCTTAGATACCTCTTTCAAAACCAATAAAACAAAAGCTTTCTAACTAACTTAACTCACAATGAACTTTCAGTCCTACAGATACTTAAGAAGAGGAAACCATAAGTATATATCATAACCACTTGCCCAGTATGTGAACTTCAAGAAGAGACACTAGGACATCTTTTTAAATGCTCAGCCACTAGGGAAACTTGGAGGAACTTATGGCAGAAGGCAAACAAAAAGATTAATAAACTCATCGGTAAAGAAATTAAACATAAAAAAGAAGTTCAACCTAAAATAAGTGACTGGATAAACAAATGGTTAGAAGAGATTCAGGAATCTAACAGAGGTCTTTTCAATACCATCTGTGGATATATGGAAGAAAGCAAGACCTCCTCCTTGAAGAAGTATCTCCAAGAGCAGCTCAAGATTTTACCAGTAAACACATAGGATATAATCAGTAAAGTTTGTCAAAAGATGAGAGTCAATTTTAAAAAGAGGATCTGGAATATGCATTGTACCAAAGTTATAGAATGGGAAAAGAAGTAAAATATTACAGAAGAGGACAAAAAAAACAAGAGACACAAGATCAGACCTGATAAACAGACCAAACAGGATCAAAAAAAATTGTCATTACCTCCAAAGGATTCGAACCTAGAGAATATCAAAGAAATAAAAGAAAAGAAGTATATGGTAATTATTAAGGATTGGATTTGTCATGGAATAAAGTGGTTTGGTTTTTAACTACAGACAGAACTTAGAATGATCTACAGTAATAACCTGTAGGCAATGATTTTATTAATTAAAGAATTTATCCAAATTAGTAAAGGAGCGAAATATCATTCCCTAGGTTGCATTTAGAGAAATAACTTTTCGATGACGAGTAAGTCAGTATGTGACAGTCATAACAATTTGTAAATACCTAGCATATATACAATAAAGATACGCCATACTGACCTGACTGCGAGTTAAAAAAAAAAAAAAAAAGTTAAAGAATAAATTTTTTACTATAATAAATTTTTTACCATATAAAAAATTTTTTAAATATTTTTAACAATATAATAATAATATATATTTGACATAATTTATTTAACTTTTATTTTATAAATTTAATTTTAAAATGTTTTTAAATAGTAAAAAAATAATAATTTACTATTAAATAAATATTTTTTTTATCAAACTTAAATACAGTAACTTATATAATCAAAGATTTTTTATTGATAAAAAAATTGTAAACATTATTGATATTAATTATTTTATTTATATTTATATTAGATAACTTATTAAATTTATATATATAATTATAGATAATCTTGATTTTCTAAAATATAAAAAATTTATAATATATACTTTTAAACTAATTAGTCATATAGTATCAAATAAAAATAATATTTAAGATTATAACTAAAGATAAGTTTTTAAAGGAAAAAATAAAATAAAAAGTCAAAAGTTTTTTATTAAAAACATTAAAATTTTTAAAATAATAATTATAAAAAAACTATTCAAGATTATTGTTTATTATTAAAATATTTAAATTATAATAATTTTCAAATTTTGTTCTTATTAAAGTGAAAAACTATAAATTTTTTTTTAAAAAATAAATATAAATAATTTGCAAAATTTTGTATTCTAAATATTTTAAAGATCTATTATTAGTTATAACATTTAAAAAATCACTTATTTTGATTATTTTTTTTTTAATCTATAATTAAATTAGTATTATATATCTTTAAAAATTAAAAAAACTCTTTTTGCTATTTACATTTTTTCAAAAAAATTTCTTTTTTGATAATTTTCTTGAAAAACCCACAAAAACCCTTATATAAAAGCAAGCCTTAGAGAACATAATCAAATACTTCCAGATAATAAAAGCTGCTTTGCAACAACAGGAAAAGAGTTTTGTTCAACTTAAAAGACGAATATCTCTAGATCATTTTTGCTTTTAAGAAGGAGAAAAAACAAAAACAAACTGATTCACAGTAAGTTTATTGAAACCCAATCTCAACTCCACAAAGCTCTTAGCCAAATCAGTACAGGTTAATACCTTTCTAGAACTAAAAGAAGTCTCAAAAACAATAGGTTATACTGATAAATAAACACAACCTTAAGGCTAACTTAAATCCAGGAGAATATTCAAGTCTCTTTGATCAAATAGTTAAAAGATCACAATAACATAACAACTCTAAATCAACTAATTCATATTATACAAATATGAACACATTAACTTTTTATCTACTTAACATGTATCAAAGCAAGCTAATCAATCTATTAACAAAAAACAGTGAGATGCAACAGATCAACAAACTAGAACATATGTGATTAACCAGTATATATTATTTAAAGTAAAATCAATAGTTGATTACAACCAGTTATGTGTTAATAAACAAATATCATATATGTAAACATATAAAAACTATATATCATAGATTTTCTAATATCAATATAGTAACTTATTGCCATATACGTCAAATGGAAAAATAATACATAATAGCATTTATCTGATTATGTAATTAAAAAGATGCTTATATAATAATAATATATGTTAATTTTTTTTTGTATATCATGTGACAATATATCAATAAAAGAATAAACAATAATTAGGATCCTAGAGAGAAGGGAAAAGGAGTTATTGAAGGTACTGGAAAGGATAACTTCTCATTAAGATTCTTAGCAAATACTTTGGGTAATAAGAATAATATAGCATGAGCTGAGACCAACAGTAATCAATTAATCTCATATCTCTATTAAGTCAATACATGTTTTCTTAATACTAAATAATATTATTGCTAATTTATTAAGGATAGATCTATTGGTGCTGGCAAAAGAATATATATTGTGACAATATATCCTCACTTTCTGAGAAAAGGAGCAAGGTAAAAAAAAAGATTTGAAAGTACCTATGCTAAAATAAAAGATGCATAATATGTTAACAAGCAAGCCAATAATATAGGCATTAAGTTCTAATCAAGTTGCAGTTATTATAATGGAAAGCACCACAATAGAAGTTCAACCAACTTCTATAGAACTTTAAGAAATGCACTTCATTAAGGAAGTCATAATAAAAAATAGAGTAGTAGTGAAACAAATAGAAACAGAAGTGTTAAAAGAAATAGTGCAAGGAAGCTGTATTATAGGCAGTATGTTTTATAATACAAGAAATAGTGTTCAGGGACAACAGTAAATCTATTCTTCATAAAATAATAGAAATCAATTAAGATGAGGGTACTCCAAGTCATGTTCCTAGGAGAAAATAAGAAAGAGGAAATTACGTATTTCAAAGAAACTCTAAAAATACTTAAGAGAATAAATCTCTTCAAAATAAAATTCATCAATGACAACCATTTGATTTTATTTGACTTTGATAAAAAAGAAGATACAGCAAGATGTCTGACGACTGTTAACAAAAAAGAAGCTAAAAATCTTATACTTAGGAAAATAGACAAAGATATAAACATATGGCCAGCCTTCCAAAGATATGTTCAGAACAAAAAGTTTTTCAAGCCAGAAAGCTTTTCATTAGTCAAAAATAGATCAAAATATATTATATTGATGAATATAGATTATAAGTTTGGCAAACATGTAATCAGACAAACAATAGAAAAATTTGAAGAGATTATTAATATTTACAAATATAAAATATCTTTTTATCAAAAACAATTTAGAGTTCATCTTTATGCTCACTAAGAATATATCAACTTGTATAAGGAATAGGTGATTAAAATAAAATCCAATCAAATATGATCTGTGATAGCTCACAAGGAACAAGATGATCAAGAAATTACTCAGATTTTAAAAGAAAGAAAGAGATATTTCTTAAGACTTTATGGAATTGATAGATTATTTATAAAATCTATAGAGGAAACCTTAAATCACACAAAGGCTAAAACTTTTTATATATAAAAAAACAAGATTACCTTAATATCAAAAAACTATGTAGTAGTGTATTTTGAGAATGAAAAAGATCTAAGGAAAGCACTTTAGCATCAAATAAAGATTAATAATAAAGGGCTAGGATTAAGTGCAAAGAATTATTATCATCACAGGGTGTCAGTTAATCTGGTCAGGTTAGACAATATATATATAATAATTAAAGAAGAAAGAAGAAAGATTGCAAAAGCTGAGATAGAGCAAGTAGATATAGAAAAAGTAATGAAGATATAATGGTAACCTATAAAGAAGTTATATCAGTAATAAGCTTCAGAAGCAACAACAGTTAGTCAGAAAACAGGAGAAGTACAATGAGGTTTATATCACTAGTAACTGATAATAATAGGGAGTTAATAGGAAAGTGAAGATACCAGAAAGCAAATCAAGTCCTATACCAGACTTTAAAATATTTCTCGGAAACAGATAATGAAACTTTGGATACTAGGTGATATTAAAGATAAACAACAATATGAAAAACAAGAAGCCAAAGATCAACTGCAAAACAAGAATCAGAGATAACTCAGCTAAGTAAAATATTAGAAAACTTAGTAAATGACTAGACAAACTAGAGAAGGATCTATTTAAAAAAATGATCAACTGCTCCTAAAAAGAGGCATACCAGTCCAATTACAGAGATAAAAGGAATACCAGCCTACCATTCTCAAGTCTAAAATACAAAACAAGGGTAAAATATGACAAATAAAGAAGAACAATAGTAGATAGCAACAAAGCAATCAAGATCTTGATATTTTCTTGCAAATAAAAAAGGATAAATTTCTAGAAAGAAATAGAAAAAAACAATAGATAAAAAAACAAAAAAAAAGATATATAGAAAAGAATAATTAGAATAGGAATACACAATATCAGATATATTACTAATAGTATAAACCAATATAGTCTTATAAAAGAAATGCAGAAACAAGACATTGAAATAATGTGACTATATAAAACAAAACTAATCAATATAAAGGTAAAATAGATATTTTGGAATCAAATAACTTTCAAGTATTTTTATAGTACTAATAAAGATATTTTATATAGTATGGGAGTTAATCTCTTGATAAAAAAAGATCTAGAAAGAAAAATAACTTTGGTAGAAGAGGTAGAATGATACATTATAGTAGTTAATATGCTCATAAAATAAAACAAAATATATATTATCCAGATTTATATTCCCTTAAACAAATGGTAAAGCATGAAGATATAAAAAAAAGTACAAAGTTTTATTAAAGAAAAGAATAGACAAGGCTTTCACATAATAGTAATAGAAAACTTTAATGCTATATACAACACTGCAAAAAATAGAATTTCAACATCTAGAGCTAAATTAAATCCATCTTGGTATCTGAAAAATACAGCCGTTTAACTTTTTAGATGAATGGTTCTTTTTTGGTATATAGGCTATATGGAAAGGAAAAAATAAAACTTCAATAAAATAGGATGCTACTAGCAGTAGTCGGATTGAATATATATGGATATCTCAAAGCCTTATAAACTATCCAATACTCAGATTTGATAACCAAAGCTTGAAGAAAACAATTGAAAGTGATCATACTATACTAGTGTTGACAATACATAATATCAATCTCTTTACAAGAGATATCAAAAACAAGTTTTTCACAAAGAGTAAACAAAGAATCAATATAAAGGGATCAACACCTAAGCAGTAGAAGATATTCAGTAAAAGCTTGAATTACAAACTTAGAATAAAAATGAATCAATTGTTTAAAGAAGAGTTTGAAAAAAATAAAAGAGAAGCTTAAGCAAATAAGATCTGGGAGACATTCGAAGAACAAATATGCAGAACAGCACATAACAAGCTTGTGATAAAAAAACTATCTACTTCCCAGGAAAAATATCATAGGCATGAGCCAGAATTTATCAAGTATTAGAGGGCCCTTCAGTTATTTGCATTTTTTAAAAAGACAGAAAGTACATATGATCCAACCAAATTGCAAGCCCTTAGTATGGTGATTAGAAAATAAAACACTACCTTCAGTTCTAATCATTAGATTGAAAACTATTGCATTCAATATAGAATTTTTCAAATTCCATGGAAACTATTAAAAAAGGATGTACAGGATACAATAGAAGATCTAAAACTCATTTGTCAGAATATAGAGGCAAAAAAAAATAAGAAATGCTATTAAAAGAGCTTTGGAACAGAGATGTATAACTTACATAGCAATCAAAGAAGAATGGTAAACTCCTTGATTAATAGAGAGCAGGTCAAAATAATACTGAATAGAATCAAGGTTAAAGATGGAGAAAGGGAATATATAACTATCAAGAAGGGAGAAATTGAAAGAAAAATAAGGAAATATTATTATAAGACATTCAAAAAATGAAATGTTAATTTTGACAGCCTTACAGAAGATTGGAAAGAAGAATACAATCCTAAAGGCTATATTAAAAAAAGGTGTTATAAAGACTTACTGGAGCCAATCTCTCAAGAAGACCTATATGAAATACTTCAAGAACTTTTCAATAATAAAGCCTTAGAGAAATTGTAAATCAGCTATGAAATGCTAAAAAGACTGGATTAAAAAGAAAAAGAATATCTTAGAAAGGTGCTTAACTGCTTTCTAAGATGAGAAGTTACTCCAATAGGATGGAATCAAAGCCATATATATCCCATAGCAAATTCAAAACCATGGGAATGTGAACTTCTCAATATCAGATCAATAGAGTTGTTGGAAGTCATATGAAAATGCTTCATTAAGATTTTCACAAACAGCTTGGAAAATATCTGCAAGATTAACAATATTCTGAGAAAATCTAATTATGCAGGATTATTAGAAGAAAATATAGTAGAACCAATTCAAATTCTCAATAACATTTGTAAAGAAGCAAAAAAAAAATAAAAAGAAGTTATGAATACTTTTTCAAGATATAGCAAAAGTATATGATACTATTGGCTTGAATATATTAATCAAAGCAATAAATAAAATCAAGATATCAGAAGGCTTTATTCAAATCATAATAAGTCTATTTCAAAATTGAGAATTTAGGATTATATTTGAAAAAGATCTAACTGAGGTAATCACAGCAGAAGATGGAATTGATCAAGGAGAAACTATCTCACCACTAATGTAGAGGATATTTTATAATTCTTTATTGTGCAAGATTCAGAATAATAAAACAAAAGACTACAAAATATCAGTGGCTTAGGATCCAGAGTTAAAGGAAAACATTGAAAGAAAGTTAAAGTCAAGGTATGCAGCTATCATATTTATGAATAATATAACATGGATAGCAAGATCTAAAGAGAATATGAAAAAGATTCTGGAAGAAGCAAGAATCTTTTATAGAACAAATGATTCATAGATTAATAGTAGAAAATTAGTAATAATTACTATTAACAATTACAACCAATATTTAAAAAAAGTTCAAGCAGGGATCAACAAAGAAGTAGTTAGAGAATTGAATAGAGCTGAATAGACAAGATTTCTCAGGATCTGGACAGATAACCAGAAATCTGCTATCAAGCTCAAAAAACATATGCTTAAAGAAATCAACATAGTTATCAAGTTTCTAAAAAACAAAAGGTTAACTGATAAGCAAGTACTTTATATTCTAAACAGAGTCCTAATACTTAGAATTGAATTCAAAATATAGCATAGTGTACTATCCTGGTAAATGTGTAATACTCTAACAATAACATATAAAAAGCTATTAAAAAATAAAGCTATACTATACTGATCCATATTTAATAGTATAGTACACCATCCTAGGATTTATAATTTAAAAGGTGTTTGGATGTTGCAAAAAGAAAGTCAGATAATAGGATTATGCAATAGGTTAAATAACTTAGGACCAGCTAAAATCATAACAATTATTAGGTTAAAATAATCACAGATTAAGTATTGGGAATCTCTTAATCTGCTCATATATAACTTACTAAAACATCTTCTGAGAAGGGGCAACTTTGTATTACAAGTACTGAAACTAATCAAATATATGAAGATAACCTTCCATAGTTGAAAGTGGAATGATGTCTTTTATTGGAGTATTGAAAATAATTCAATTAAAGATTATTAGACAATAAATGAATATAGTAAAACCATTCTATCACTTAAATATATTAAGTTGATATATATGAATCAGCTTATTAACTATAAAACTAAAGAAGTATAGGATTGGCAAATGTTTCAACTCTTACAAAAGACAAGTAAGGAACCTATTTCAGAATGGTACCTGTCAATAACAAGTGAAATACGAAGAAACAAGCTAGGACAGCTCATAAGGTCTTGGAAAGAAAATTGATTAAATAAAATTCAGACCATCCAATACTCAATCTCAACCTTGATAAAAGATAAAAACTTTGGATAATTATTAAGAGCAATAATCAGCAACAACAACTTGTTTAAGGAAGTTAATTCTAGATAACAATAAAAGATGCATTAAAATAGATCATTTCAAATATGACAGTTTCAAGAAAAATTTAGAATCAAACTTAATGCAATGTCAAGACTGTCTAGAAGGGATCAAGATTGAAAACTGATGCATAGTAGAATTAAATATAAAACAAATATATATGGTTTCTTATCTTAAAGCTAGGAAATCTACAAGGAGAGCTCAATTTTTAGAAATCCCTTGTTATAAGGTAGCCCTAGAGAGAACAATAAGTAAAACAATTTATATAGACTTAGTAACTACATAATGTGATAAAATACAACTGGAAGAAATAGAGATAGAGGACTAGGAGAAGAAGCTTATTAAAGAGAATATTAAAGAAAGTACGTATAAAACCCATTTAATTGAAATACTCAGATGTAATAAGGGGGATAATAACAATAACATAATGAACTTTTACTCTAATGAATCTCTTGTTGATTATGGAAATGAAAACATGAAGATAGATATGGTATGGATACAAATTGGAGAAGCAGGAAGAAAAAACAAGTTTCAAGTAGGGATAGCTAATTGACCTTTATCTACAAGAGTAGAACTAGTAGTGATAGTCACTATACTACTAGTAATACCAGTTAATAGCAAGATCAAAATCTATATTGACAGCTAAGCTTACATCTCTAAATGGAAAACTATAGAAAAGAGGGATCTCAAAAAAACCCACAAGAGATAACTAAAGGAACAAAATTAATCTATGTAGCGTTAAAGATCAAAGAAATCAAACCAAGTTCAGAATTTTCGCTGTGGTCACGTGACTGATGATCATAACATAATTGAAGCTTACATGAAACAATCAATTGCTGACTATTACCATACCTCTTGCAAGATAGAAGAATACACGAACAATCCATTCATATCAAAAAGATAAAAACTATGAGTTGAGGTAATAGAAAATTAGCTGACCATAAAGCAATTTATGCATGATATAATATTAGAATAGCCATAGTGATTATATAATAGTCCTATATGTAAAAATGTATAAATGTAACTTCTTTCAATGACTTAATAAAATAACAAATCTTAAGACGAATCTTTTGAATAGATTGTTATAACCGTGAAGTTATAAGTAGTTTTAGGGAAAACTACCTTGAGACTTACCCAAATCTTTTTATACCTCTGCCTTGATTTTTGTGTTTTTGTGTATAATAGAAAGATGGACTCTTCTATCTGCAGGTTATGTGAGCTTTTGGTCATTAGTGACAGATTTACCGATTAGTCTGCTACTGTGGACATAAATGTTGAGCCTGGTAAAGAAAAAAGAATTGGATCTAAATCTTATAAGATCAAAGTATACTCCAATATTCAATATAACAAGGAAGTTGACACTCTAATAAAAAAAACATTAAAGTTCTCAATAATAGAATAACAAAATCTGGACTTACCTGGGATTATTACTAAAATCAAATAGCAAGATATAGTGTTGGATGCTTCAATAAGATAGTTTATTAAAAAAACCAATATTAAAATAATAATACATTAATTAATAATCCAAAATAGAATAGTTAAAAAGTGGGGTCATTAAATTTAAGACTAGTACAGATATATATGGGATCTAATTTGAGAACAAATAAATAATGGGCACATATGGAATACCTTTTTCAAAGGATCACAAAAAAAAAGCTTTCTTGTTAAGATAACTAGTGATAAGCTATCCATGCTAACAAAGCTAGTCACAAGAAGATCAGACTTATATAAGCAAGTGAAATGTCTTGCATGTGGACAGCAAAAAGAGACAATAGAACACTTGCTTGAATGTCCAGTATACAAAACTTAGTGACAAGAAACCTAATAGAAGGATATGAAATATATAATGCAAGGCTTTAACAAACTCCTGGTAGATAGGAAAAAGAAGTTAAAAGAAAAAAAAATAAGTCTAGTAGTTGAAGACAGAATAAAAAAAGGAGAAATAGATAAGAAAATAGCTCAACTGATAAAAAGGATCTCAAAAACTGATCAAAATATACTTAGCTTATGCATAGGACTAATTAAAAAAAACCTAATAAGTGAGGTAGCAGACTCAAAGTGCCATGAAAAGAGAATCAATAAAGAAGCAAGAAAGTGGATAATGAAGATGTAAAAGAAAACATGTAACCACTTCAAAAAAAAAATTTGGAATGTTAGATGTGAAATGGTAATAAAGTGAGAATAGAGGTTGGAAATCAATAGAGATAATAAGATCAAAAGATTGACATACTGTATCTATAGAGCCAAAAAAACAGGACTAAGATATCAGGAAATTAATTATATTAAGCACTATTAAAAAAAAAAAAATTGGAAAACACTACTCAAACAAGTCCTGTGAAATAGAATAAAGTATGAAATGAAATAGTTAGATTTTAATCTCTATCAAAACTTAAAAAAGTAATTTGCAGTAGTGATCTGCAGACAAGAATGTTAGAAGTTGAAAAGGTATTTATTTGAACTTTTAACAGAGTAATAAATTACTCCTAAAGTTGTATTTATAAAAGTAAAATAACCAAGATGAGTAAGCTAGTTAAAGAATTAGCTTTAGTATTTCATATTATATATATAGTTTACAAATGTTTAATAAAGCATACATAACTTATCTAACAGAGGGCAAAAAAAAAAATTTAAAAAAAATTTTTTTTGAGTACCCATAGCTAGGCTAGATCGTCAGTTTATTAATCAATTAAAAACAAAAGTACATTTTCATTCAAGCAGTATGATATATACTACAGCTAAAATATTATTCTAATCTAATTAACTTATCATAAGCATAAAAGCCTCTAAGTTCAGCCTTGAGAACAATATTTTGCTCTGCAATGTCTTTGGGTAAAGACCTTCCTAGTCCACTGCATCATTGCCAGCAGGTTGTTACTGCCATATGTTGTACCAAGCCACTGGAATACAGAAAACTACAAAAGGATGGGTTGAAAAAAGGGGATGGGGAATATCTAAAAATGTTTAAACAGACAACAAGAAAGTGAAAGAGTAAAAAATTGAAA
>CAJVPT010005965.1:0-11550 GCA_910592055.1 Acaulospora colombiana
GTATAGTTTACTTTTGTTTAATAAAGCGCACATAACTAGCCTGACAGCGGGTTAAAAAAAAAAAAAAAATAAATAAATAAATTAAAGAATATGTACTACATAAATCCCTATTTTGCCTTAATAATTAGATTTACCCATAAACAAATGAGATACACCTTGCATCATATATATTACATAATCTAAAATAGAACTAAAGTAATACAATAGACAAGAACTATAAATAATAACTAAAGAGAAATATAGCTATTAGTTAAGACTAATAGTATGATTTATTTTATTAATGAATATATCTAAGTGGTCCATTATCTTCTTTATAATTAATGTTATCATGAATTCTATCTAGTTAATTCTTTTATTTATCATTTCTTGTTGCTGTCTAATATCCATTCTTTTTGATAATAGGGTTTTAAATCTTGAGCTTCCTGGAGATAACTCATTTTGTAAGGAAGAGTCAATAAAGCTAGCCTTTTGATTTTGATATAGGGATCTGCTTCAATTGTTAAGACTCTTTTGTCTAATATATATACTTAATGTTTGATGACTTGCATATTCACTTGTAGTTGTCTGAGAATCTCTAGTAAATTGCTTATATCTGTTATTAAGTGAGTTCCCCTGACTACGCTAGTATATATACATCTTATAGTGAGGATTTTAACTATTGGCTTTTATCTTGTTTGATGAAAGGAGATTCTCTTCTATTGTTGAGTACTAGTTTTGACTATTCAAATCAGTTAGTTTTGTCTTTTTGTGCCATGCTTTTTTTTTTTGAGTATCCATAGCTAAATATAGGTCTTTAAAGTATTTATCATATAAAATTTCATGAATAATTTATGTCTCTTTTTAAGGGAAAAATTTATAGCCCTTCACTTTAATAGGAACAAAAATTAGGAAATACTATAAATCAATAATTTGAATAATGAAGAACAATTATAGATAGTTTTTTTATAGTTATTATTTTAAAAAATTTAATATTTACTAGTGAGAGATATTTGACTTTTATCCCTGCCTCCCTCTTTAGGGACTCATCTTTACCTATACTAATAATGGGTTCCTAAAGTATTTAACATATAAAATTTTGCAGATCACTTATGTTCTTTTTTGAGGAACAAAATTTATAGCTCTTTACTTTAATAGGAACAAAAGTCAAGAAATGCTATAAATCAATGAATTAAATAATGAAGAACAATTATAAGTAATTTTTAATAGTTATTATTTTAAAATTTTAATATTTTTCTAGTAAGGGACATTTGACTTTTGTCACTGCTTCTCCCTTTAGGAACCCATTTTTACCCATAGCCAGGCTAGATTGTCAGTTTATTAATTAATTGAAAACATAAGTATATTTTCATTTGAATAGCATAATACATACTATGGCTTAACTATTATTCTAATCTAATTAGCTTATCATAAGCATAAAAGCCTCTAAGTTCAATCTTGTGAACAATATTTTGCTCTGAAATATCTTTGGACAAAAACTTTTCGAGTCTATTATATTATTACTGACAGGTTGTCACTGCTGTATGTTGTACCAAGCCACTGGAATATAGTAAACTACAAAAGAATAGATTGAAAAAAGGAAAGAAAATATTTAAAAATGACTAAATAGACAACAAGAAAATAAATTAAAAAAATATATATATTTCAAGCTTTCTCTAAAGACCTGCTTTTTCATGATCTCTTCTCAATAAGAAATGCCTAATTGGAATAACCTTTCTTTTCCTAACCATCTGAGAAACTTATCTATTCTTGATCTTGATTTTTTTCTTGTATACCATCTGAAAAGAATTATTGTCTAGTGGAAGCCTTTATTTCTAGGGCATAATTGTTACCAATCTTCTTTGAAAATTCTCGTCGATTGGGATATTCTTCAATAACTTCTGGAAAAATGCATTTTCAACTGTAACCAAAGGGTTGAAGCTTAGTATAGACCAGAGATTATTCAGTTTTATTACCTAACTAGAATAAAAAGAAGACCTTGATCTTAAACTTTACCTGATCATGATAATAGGAGAGAAAGATCTCAGCTTGAATAAATAACAGTTTTTTTACCACTTGGGGACTTATTGCTTATATCTTATTGATCTCATGGAACTTGATCTATAGGTCAATCCAATTGAAAGAGTGGAGTGGATATAGGGTATAATTAACTCTTTCTATCATCAATGATGTCATTGGAACATGTGAGGTAATCAATAGGAGCTTGTTTACATTTAATTACTAATATACTGTATTTTGTGTCAACCAATCAGATTCTAAGTGACATTGTACTATCAGAAATTCAGGGTCAAACCGAGGTAGGCAAAATCTTTCAAGAAAACCATAAAAAACAGTAGATACTTTAAGAGAATACAAGACAGTATGTGAGAAGATGAATAATAAGCCTTTCTCTATTAGCAAAACTTTTATTTCTTGTCACTTCTAGCTTTGTAAGGTGACACTCCACTTGTCAGTCCTTTTACTTCCTAGAACTTTCTTGTTCTTAGTAGAGAAAATGTATACTTGAGTCTTTTCAGACCACTAGAGAATCAAGTTTTTATTTAAAGGAGTTTATAAATAAGTAAGGGAGAGTAGAAGAGATATATAAAGACAAGTTTCAAGTTGTTTTAATAAAAGTGTAAAGACTTATTAGTAAAGAATTATAAAACTTCTTGTAAACATCTTTTTTGTATGTGGTTAGAGAATCAATGAAAAGAGTATTTCTTTTTTATTATGCTCTTCTTTGCTATTATACAAAAGATATAGTTATAGTCATGGGCTTCATAGTTAAAATATAGTTTAATTGTTCATATTACCCAAATTAATTTTGTGTCTTGTAAGCAAGGGTTTGTTTCTCTTGATCTGTTCAGGACCTGTTTATTCTTGCAGTAAAGAATAGCAAACTATTTGTTTTAGTTTATATAGTTTAAAGAAAAGTAAATGGCTTTAGCTTTTTTCTGTTCAATAATTTCTTTTAGCTTCTTTATTGAGGTTTCCCATAGAAGATTTGCCAGTGTTACTTTATACTAGTTTCTTTTTTCCCTTGTAATATAAGTTCTAATTAATGGAAATATCCTTATACAAATGGTATTCTTATAGATAATCTATTTTTGGACTTGTTTCTTATATGCAGTTGCTGTTTTAAACTGGATAGTTTTAGATTTAACTTGTCCTGTTAATTGTAAGGTATGTATTCGATCCATGTTTTATTCTGAAAGAGATTAGCAATGATTTTTTTTGGAAATGGTTGGGGATGTCCCAGACTCTAATAGAACAGGTTTTGCTTTTTATAGTACCAATTTCAGGTGCTAGTCTAAAATTGAAAATTCCAATGTCAATAATTTGCATCTCACATGTAGCAATAGCCTTATAGTAACTGTTAAAGATGGCTATGATTGTTAATGATCAGATTTTTTCTTCTGTGCAAATATGTTTTAGGGTTGTTAAGTGTCCAATTTATTGTGAATATAATTAAATTTTTCTTTATTTGAGATGCCTGGTACTACTTCTGAATCTTTAAATACCTTGCTTGAGTAGAGTATATTGTAATTTTTTTGGATGTCTGCTTGTATTATTCCTCCTATTGTCTTTTCTGAGTTGTTGTCATAGCTAAAGTTATTTAAAATAATGTTATTATAGTTCCTTGGATTCTCATTTTCCTCTCTTGTCATTATATTATTGAAATTACTATCATTAATAAAATTGATTTGGCTCAATGACTATTTCCTCTATTAATGATGAGGCAGCTAAGATATCTATTTCTGGATCTGGGTTCTTGTCTTTTTCTGAATTTCTAGTTCCATGGTTTTTGGGTTCTGTGTATTATTAATCTGGAAGTTCTTTAGTGTCTCCTTTGTTTTTATCTTTCTAGCTATCATACAGTTTTTCTTTGTACTGGTTAGAGAGTTGAACTTGTTTGCAAGTTGGATTTTCAAGAGTGGATTGAAAATTTTGCCACCACTTATGATAATCCTTTTACTTGTATAACTAACCATCAGATCCCTTACTCTGATTGACTTTCTTAATATGTTGATTGGGGAAGCTTATTATAAGCATTTTTTTTTTCAATATTTTGAATTGTTACTATAAAAGAAAATTTTTAAAAATTTGATACAAGTAGTAAAGAGTTTTGTTGTTGTTGTTTGTTTTTTTCTTAATATTTAACCTTTTATCTTAATTCTAATTATTTTTTTATATACTTTTTTGCTAATCATCTGGCACAGTAAAAAGTCACAATCCATAAAACACTGTACATATAAAGAAAGACTTAAAAAGTTTAACATAAACTCTAAATAGAGTCTCTGGAGCAAGACTAGCTTTACATGAAGCTATTATAACAAGAACTTTTTCAGTAAAAACAATGGAAAGGCTGCTCAAATCTTGAAAACTATTGCCAAACTGCAATCGTAACCTATGGTAATAAAGAACACTCCAATAATCCAACAAACATCAACTTCAAAGACAATACACACCTTGCCATAGAAACAGAATCCTCCCTCAATACAATCCCAAATCCACAAGACAACAATAACTCTAAAAAACCCATCAACAACTCACAAGAATCACATAAAGCACTGTATTATATATCCTGAAACCATGTTGCAACCGGAAAACTGGGATAATATAATTGCAGCCAAGGCAGAATACAGCTCTAACAGTAAAAAAAAAACTCCTGTACTCCAACAGTAACAGCAATCCAGCTATGGCTGGCAGATATATATCAACAAAAGACAAAGGTCAACCTCTTACTACCCCTCTTGCACAGATCCTTTCCCTTGGAAATTTGTTTAATAATAGAAGATATCTGATAATCATCAAACTATTTAACTTACCTGTCAGGAATGAACAAGAAAAAATAGTTCTAGTTAAAACTGAACTTAAAAATTTGAAAAGACTAATCAACACACAAATAATTCAAAGGAAGGAAAACAAAGAAGTTCATATATTCTGAAGCAATAACATATCTGCAACAGAAGCATGCAATCAAACTATCAACATCATTCTAGAAAAGAAACCAATCATAAAAACTCGATCTATAAACAATCACCGCACCAATAGGATTGTAGTATGAGACATTCCACTTCAAATCAAAACAAAATATTCATAATTATTTCATCAAATTTGAGGAGATTTGGAAAATCATTTTAAAAATGAATGCTATATGACTTTTTTTTTTTAATCCACAGTCAGATCAGCATGGCATGTCTTTAAAATGCCATATGACTAATGATGAATCACTAAAGTATTTAGTATATAAAATTTTGTAGATCACTTATGTCTTTTTTTGAGGGACAAAATTTATAGCTCTTTATTTTAATAGGGACAAAAGTCAAAAAATACTATAAATCAATAATTTGAATAATGGAAAACAATTATGAATAGTTTTTTTATAGTTATTAATTTAAAAATTTTAATGTTTCTTAATAAGGAACATTTGATTTTTGTCTGTCTCCTCCTTTAGGGACCTATCTTTACATGTGACAAATAGCAATAGTACAATTTACCTTGCTACAAGCTAAATAACAAACTCTTCTGAACTGGTACATATATATAGGAGTCAAGTCAATAAGAATTTTCAATACTGAATAGACACTTAAACAAATAAGAAATCGACAATGCAATACACTTTGACTATACAACCTTTCCATAGATATTATAGCTTATGATCTCAAAGAATTAATTACAACAGTTAATGACAAATTCTGTTATATATCATGAAACAATAACTATCGAAGGAGATGCTATGCAATAATCTCTTTCTCAAAGGAAACAGATCTCAAAGCAGCTATTAACACAAACTTCACTCTACAAGATATTATGATAAAAATAGTATCTACTACTATTGGATGATTATTTTTAGTCATGATCTTCATTCTATTTCTATTTTTATCTATTTATTTATAATTATTTCTTTGATATTCTTTTATATTATTATTGATACTTAATTAGCATAAATCACTTTATCAATGTAGCATGTGACATAATTTACCATAGATTAGGCAACCTAGGAGACCCAGGAGGCCTAGGAGATCCAAGTGATCCATTTTTATAAGTATATAAGCAGTCATAATTCACTCAAAAGTAGGATAAGTTTGGATATAACTTAACAAAGGCCCAGGAGGCCCAGGAGGTCCAAGTGGCCCATTTTTATAAGTATATAAGCAGTTATAATTTGATTAAAAGTAGGATAAGTTTGAATATAACTTCACTTGACTTTAGAAGTTTGGATATAACTTCATTTGACTTTGTAAGTTTAGGAATAACTTCACTTTTCTTTTAGGAGATTGGATATCTTCTTTTGATTTTAGGACTAAAGGAATTGTCCTAGTTTTCTTGATTTATTAATAAACTTAAGTTCTGAGTGAACCATATTTCTTGAAAAACACTTTGTAACACTGTTTAAAGAATTCTTGGTGAATCTCTTCTTGAATATTTCTTTATTATAAACTGTTTCTTCAATTCTTTCTTTGGAAATTGTTCTTTTAAAAGCAATTCCACTTGGATACACTGGTCAAATATAAATTTGATTACATTTTGACAACAATAACAGGATCTTGCTTTACAAAAAGAACAATTGGATGAATAACAACTTTGATAACTGGATTACAAAACCACCACCAGATTTTGCACTACTTATCCTGAATACTCTCTTGAAACTCATTCTTCTTCTTCTTTAATCCACTCTTTGGATACTTCTAATCACAACCAATATAGTACAACCCATTCTTCTTCACTATCTTATAATTTGGCAATGGATAATATTTTTCAAGACCCTTGGGATCAAGCAGGCCATCCCTACAATTTGAATCAATGTTGGAATAGATATTCTACATTAGGCCAGGATGATGATAAGGAAAGTAATGGGCAGGAGGAGCACAATAAAACTATCAGGACAACAGAGAGGATGAATATCAACCACTATTATGCAGGAATAGGCCAGGCCAAAGGCAAAGGAATGAGCAAAGAGAAGATCAACAAAATCAGCCTATCTATGATTATGGGCAAAATAATTATCAAAATTTCATCAATATACTGTGACAACTTTCTGAATTAATTGCTGGAATAAATGCTCCAAGGAACAACAATCAATGGGAAACAAAGCTGGTGAACCTATCAATCTTTAAAGGAGAGGAACAGGATCTTCTTACTTGGCTCAATGAATTTGATGAAGGATACAAGGCAAATTGCATCAATGAATTTCACAAATTTGAAATACTTCCCTCTTATCTCAAAGGAATTGCACACACTTGGTGGTCTTCTATGGATAATTAAATCAATTCTGGGATAATGCAGTACATCCAGTTGAATCTTTTGTACATTAATTTCGTGCAACTTAATATACTACTCATCACAAATAAAGGTGGATAAATCAATTAAGGCAGTGAATACAAAAACCAGGAGAAACTGTAAATGAATACCTGAATGAAATAACTTTACTTTATAAGTGCATTGATCCTGATAACAACTATCCTCTTGAGAATAAAACTAGGCAATTCATCAATGGATTAAGGGATGAATTGAGGGAACCAGTTGAATTTCTTGTCCTCTTGACATGACTGAGGCTATCAACCATGCTCATGTTACTGAATCAGACTACTCCAAGAATTCTATCTTGAGTGAATATTCTTTGAGATGCAATTACTTGAACCAGGATGCTGATGAGCTTAAGAATATTAAAATAGCAATCACGCAACTCTCTCAAGGATTTTAACAATTAGCAACTTCAAATAATAGGAGGTATACTGGTAGCAGTAATATCAATAGCAATAATAGGGAAGGAAATCAAAGAGAAACTCACACCTGCAACAACTGTGGAAAAGTTAAACATTTGCAACGTGACTATAGATCATGCTCCAACAACAATAATAGCAATAATGGAAAAATAGCAATAATTTCAGGAGGCCCTACAACAATAATAACAATAGGAATCAGTTCAAAAATAACAACAATGAAAGAAGATGTTTTATTTGCAACCAATCTGGACATTTGACCAATCAATATTTTCAAAGAAATACTAACAATTCAATGAATGGGAATGGATCTAACAACAACCAATCATCTTCCAGCAACCAATCCAACAATCGTAATAAATGGCTTAATCTTTCTATGCAGGATTTTGCTGATGCTGTGGAGCAAGTAAACTACTATTTAAAAGATTAAGGGGACCTAAGGAGAGTCAGGAATTCCCTATACTTTCAAATCTCTCTATATCAACATCTCTCCTAACTGAACAAACTGAATCAACCAATCCAAAAGCTGTAGAAGCATTGTATTGTGATGCAAAAATTGATGACTATCCTATTTATTTAATTATTGACACTGGATCAACAAGCAGTATTATTTCTAGGCCATTTTTGGACTATTTGGAACATACTATCTATGAACCATCTTCTATCGATCTTGTGAATATAAATGAAAGAAAAAAATGATTATTGGGCAAGTTGAAGGATTTGCCAATCACTATCAAAGAAATTACCATACCTGTTACTATGGATATATCTGAATCAACTCAATATACTGTCATTATGGAAAATGACTGGATTACAAAAACCAAGGCTATTATTAATTATAACCATCAAACCATGGACTTGAATTATTTGGGCAAAAATATTCGATGCAAGGTCATATATTGGAAAAAATCAAAATTTAATGATGATAGAAATCCTATAGAAATTGAACCTTTGAATAAGGTAAAAGAAAAGAAAATCTATAATTCAACTGATAAATTGGAATATAAGAAAACTTTGGATGAGGATCAAACTTACTGTACACTCTTGTGGAACTCTAATGAAAAACCACTAGTGGAAATTGATAAGTCAACAGTTACTATTGAACAGCATGAGGAACCAATAATTTATATCTAAGAACTTGAAGCTATGTGACAATCACTCTTAACTTCTAAATCTCTGCAAAAGGAATGGAAAGGATCAAAAACAATCTGTTAAGGTGATTATTACTTGGAACAGAAATCTGATATTTGTACCACTTGTCAACTTAAAGCCAAGGATTAGGAACTTATTCAATACTTGAATATAGATAACAAAAAAGAGCCGGACAAACCACTTGATTTAACCCATAAACAACAAAATCAATTCAAACATTTGATATAACAATACTAGAATATAATTGCAATTGATGACTCACCTGCTAGATGCACTGACTTGGTCACCCATCATATTATTACTGAAAACACTCTGCCAATTAAACAGTGATCTTATAGAATATCTCTTGTTGAACATGAATTTGTGGGAAAGGAAATTGAACACATGTTGGCTCAAGAAATCATTCAACCATTTTATAGCCCCTGAATTTCTCCAATTGTGTTGATCAAAAAGAAAAATGTCAAACAAGGTTCTGTGTTGACTACTGGAAGCTCAAAAAAGTCATCAAAAAGAATGCTCACTTACTACCTAGGATTAATAAAATTCTTGACTCACTAGGAAAGGCCAAATGGTTTACTTTTTTGGATATGGCTAGTGGATATTGACAAGTTGAAATGAATCTAGCAGATAAGGAAAAAACTGTTTTCATCACCAAACAAGAAACTTTTGAATTCAATGTCATATCTTTTAGATTAACTAATGCACCAGTCACTTTTCAACAACCCATGGACCACATTTTCTATGACATTAAGAAAAAATATGTATTAGTATACTTGGATGATATCAATATATATTCTACAACATTTGAGGAGCACTTGAAACACCTGAAGAAAGTTCTTGAAAGATTTAGGCAAACCAATCTCAAGCTTAACTTGATAAAATGCCACTTTTGCAAAAAGAAACTTGCATTTTTGAGACATATCATCAACTAACATAGAATTCAACCAGATTCAGCCAAAGTTGAAAAGGTGAAAAACTTTGCCATACCAATCAATACTATTGAATTGAAAGGATTTATTGGACTAGCATCTTATTACCACCGCTTCATACCAAGTCTTGCCACCATAGCTGAACCAATGAACAAGCTTTCTAAAAAAAATACATCATATCTTTGGAATGAAAAATGTCAATCAGCATTTGAAGAACTTAAGGAAAAATTAACACCACACCAATCCTAATTTATCCAGATTTCTCCAAGCCTTTTTTCCTGTATACTGATGCTTCTTACAAAGGACCGTAAGCTGTCCTAGCTCAATTGGATGAACAAGGAAATAAACATGTGATAGCTTATGCAAGTCAAAGTCTTGTTGGACCTGAACTAAATTCCTCCACCACTAAAATTGAATGTCTTGCTACTGTTTGGGCCATAAAATACCTCCGTTCTTACATCTATCTTCAGGAATTTACTCTTATTACTGACCACTTAGCTCTTTAATGGATGATTTCTAACTCCACTCCAAACAAAAAGACAACATGATGGATACTTACTATTATGGATTACCCCTTCAAAATTCAATACCAGAAAGGCAGAAAGCATCAAAATGTTGATGTATTATCAAGACTTTCTTCAACTTCAACATCTTAATCATGGATTTGGAAACCTATCAGTAACTATATACCTATCTCTCTACTGGAAAACTACCTCTGGACTTAACAACAAAGGAAATAATCTCTTTCAAAAAACAAGCGATACATTATTTTACCCAATACCAAACATTATTTCAACACAATACTAAAAACCCATTGGAATCACTCAAAGTTATTAAGGCAATTGAATTGGAATCAATCTTACACAACCTTCATAAAAACATTCTTACTGGATATTTTGGAATTGAATCAATCTATAATTGAACAAGGAGTCAATATTATTGGCCTAATCAGTACAAAACTATTGCTGAATATATCAAAAGTTGTGATACTTGCCAACAACAAAGAGCCCCTATACCCATGAAAAACTTCACCCTATACCTGTTAGATAACCTTTTGATCATATAGGAATTGACATTATTAGACCTTTGTCCATAACTTCTCAAGGCAACTAATATATTGTTGTAGCCACTAAATATTTTACCAAGTGGCTTGAAGCAAAAGCTCTCAAGAATATCAAAGCTACCACTATTGCAAAATTTATATATGAGAATATCATATATCAATATGGATGCCCTAAAATTCTTTTATCTGATCAAGAAACACCATTTGTTAATGAGTTAGTAAATGCTTTATATAAATTAATGGCTATTCATTACTGACTTTTAGTTGCTTACCATCCACAAACCAATGGATTAACTGAACAATTCAACAAAACTCTCTGTAACACTCTGGCTAAATATGTTAGTGATTATAGTGACACATGGAATACTTTTCTGGACTCAGTACTATTTGTCTATCGCTTTATTCAAAATTATACTACTAAGTATTCATCATTCAAGCTAATTTATGACTATGAAGCAAGGTTACCTATTGATCTTCAGGATGACAAATAGGAATCTCATGACATGTTGAATCAATAACTACAGTGACATATTGAATTTATTACTAGTGATCTTAGTAATTTAAGACTTAAACATAACAAAATATTGAAAAAGCACAGGACAAACAAAAACAATATCATGATGAGGGAATCAAAGTTCAAAAATTCAACATAGGAGACAAAGTTTTATTATATGAATCAGCAAAAGCAAAGGTACATGGT
>CAJVPT010005966.1:0-11549 GCA_910592055.1 Acaulospora colombiana
CTTTAACATTACATTGTATTATCTATTTCAAAGTTAACTAAACTTCATGAAACTATATTAGAATGTATGTTGGGAATTTTAGAGAAAGATACCTTCTGATTCAAATCTCCTATAGATCTTCATGACCTGTTATCCCCTTTTGAAAAACTAACTTGCCTAGGCTGAGTTAGTATCATTTTTCTTGTTTTTCAAGTTGAAAAGGAAATTGAAGGTTTTTTGTTTTTTCTAGTCCAGGTTGACTATGTTTTTTCATCTCCTGATATGACTCCTAGGTATGTTTTGGCTCCATTTGCCCTTTGCTTTCTTGTTAGTTCTTGATATTCCCTGGGATGTCTCTCACTTAATCAGAGCTTCACATTTTTGTTTCCAGATTACTCTTGTGATTTTCTGGATTTCTTCTATGCATCCCACTAGGGTTGGTTTGACTTTCTTTTTGATGATCCTTGCTCAATTGCAAATCATTTTAGTTATGTCATAAGGGACCAAGCTTCTGGCTATTGTATATATCCAAAGGTTGGCTCTTTTCCTTGTGAACTTAGTGATCCATTCTTGCATTTAAAACTTGCTTTATTTTTCCCTACTTTAGAGAAAGAGTGCAATTGTCTCTATCATATGATTGCTGATATCAAAGTTGTTTCCACTACATATATATACATGCGTTTGATCTTCTGGTGCCATTTTACACCTGATGCACTGATTGGATTTGTAGAGGTTACCTTTTCATTTATGGAGCTTGACCATTGTCAGCAATTCTTAAGTTCAAGATTTTAGCTTGAAAGTTCTCAGTAAATGATCTTCAATACTTGTGACTCTTGCTGTAATTTTTGTCGACCTCAAAAAGTTAACTGATGTCTTTCAGTCTATTGCATTGCAATTCTAATTTAAATCTTGATTTCTTTTCAGGTAGCACTATTCTATGATTTGTTTATTTCTGAAATGGTTTCTAATTACTTCCTTGTTGTCGTAATTGGTTACTTGACCTTTGTACATCAGTTCAAACATGTTTTTGTTGATATGGTGATTTCTAACTTGATCATCTACCATTTGAGTCTTGCTTTCTCTTGGCTTCAGAATCCACCTTGGTATATATAGTATATAAGTCTTATTTCTTTTGATTTTTTGAATTTGGGACTTGTGGTTTCTAGAGTAAATTAAATTCTTTGTGTATTCTACCAGCCATGCTATCTTGCTTTTGTTCTTTCTGACTTTCAAAGTTGTTGTGATCATCTGGTATCTGTATGAATTATTACCTTTATACCCATTGAAAGAGAAGTCAATGCGACCATGACTGCATTCAACTCTGCCTCATTTGGTATTGTTTTCTAGAATATTTTGAAGGCTGTTATCTTTGTTTCACTCTCTATTACCATGTTGATTATATAGAATGCAATGGTATAGAAGTTACTGTAACAGCTCACATCAGTTGTGATTTCAACTTTTTTCCAATCTTCCAAGCCTTATTGCAGATGTCTGAGCCATTTTTGACTAGTGTTGTCCTTGATTCATCTGTCAAACTTGTTTGTGTATGTGGAATCCAGGATATAAATGTCTTTTAATATAGTTGTGAGATTATTCTTGCATTGAAAGAACCTTGCTTCAATATTATCTGAGAATTAAAATAGCTTGGTTGCTTTGCTTATTCTTCTATCTAACATAACTTGTTTGCTGTTCCCTGTGATTACTATTATATATTTACTTGGAAGGTTTATTATATAGCTATTCTCTTTTGTACTTACATTGATATCACATTCCAGACATGTTATTAGGTATGATGAGAAAGTATTCTTGATGTAATGCCTTATCATGATAGTGTTTGTACTTTTCTTCTTTAGTTTTTCCAAAAGCAATTCTTCATCCACTATCTCTTTTAGCATCACTATCCAAATGTACTTACTTTTTTTTAGATATTTGCTATTCAGCTTGTCAGCCCAGGTTATATCATGAAAAGGGTTTGTATCAGGATAAAGGTTAATTAACCTTGTTGAGTAGCCAGGATTCCTTATACCTATGGTTAACTTATTAATGATATTCTCATAAAAACTTGATTATCTTCTTTGCACTTTTCATTTGATAGTTTTATATACTTGTGTCCAGCTGATTGATTTAATCTTGTTGTATTTAGTAAATTGCTTCGCCTATCTTAGTTTACTTACTCTGAGCTTGTTCCTGTGCTTCTTGAACCAACAGGGACCTATGAGTGTTTCTAGTAATGTTAGTTCAGACTCTAATATTTTGTATACTTGTTTTACATTTCTGAAGAAAAAGTCTTGCTTTTGTGCATTAATAAGCATGTCTTACAAAAAGTTTGTGCCTGTTGGATATATTTTTGGGCATGTCTTCAAGATACTTGTATCTGACTTATCAAGTTTGTTTGATGTCTTTTTTTTATCATCCCGGTCAAACCAGACTTCCAGATATCTAACTGTTTCCTGGATAGCTCAAATAATGTTTTGCTTAAATATTATTTCAGACTCTTTTTTATTGTTGATTATAAAGAACTCCGACTTTTCTGGATTGACTTTAACTTGTGTAAGATTATAGAAGGAACTGGCTAGCTTCAAGATGGTCTTTAGTTGCTTTTTGTTCCTGGCTACCCATATTGTGTTATCCATATATGCTATAACAGACATATTTGTAATACTACGAGATGTTCTGAGTTGTGTTTAGTCATATGTTTTTATAAGGCTTCTATATCCTTGTATTTTACTGACCCTGCATATTAGTGGATCATAGTAAATGCATTAGAGGAGTGGTAATATTGTGTCTCTTTGATTGATCACATTTTTAACTTTATATGAATTTATTATTCCTACTCCTGTGATAGTTGTATGCCTTCTATCTTCAAAGTCCTCCAGTATGAGATCTATGAGTTTTTTTGAGAACTTGATCCTTCTCATGGCCTGTGTCAGAGTGATCAAGTTCATGTTGTTATATGCTTTGCTTATATTTTGGAAAAAGATTTACAGTTTCTTTTTATTTTTTTTTGTATTTTTGATAATTGTGTTTATTTCAAAAATGAGTTCTGTTGTATTTATTCCTGGCAAGGCTGCCCAGTTATATTCTGACAGGATCTCATGTCTAGTGAGTATATTAGACAGCCTGTTTATCAGACTTTTTGTAAATATTTTCTTGATTAATTTCAAAAGTGTGATGGGTTGAACCTTCATTAAGTTATTGCTCCAGTCATATGTCTTTGGGATTGGATAGATAGGACCTTTCTTTTATTCCTATGACATCTGGCCAGAGCATAATATTATATTGAAGATATCTTTAACTCTCCCAATTGTCTTGAAACCTAGGTGGTATAATACTATATATGGGATTTGTGATGGGTTTGGAGCTGAAATTTTGCTTACCTTGACTATAATATCTTTAATTTCTTGTAATGAAAAGTCCATTGTAACATCTGCATATCATTCCTCATCTACATGTTGAAGGGGTTCATATTCTTCTTTCCACTCCTATAAAATTGCTCAAGGCTGCAGTTTTTGATTCAGTTTTCAAAGTGGTCTTATACCTGTGATTTTATTTTGAACTCATTCAATACAATATCTGGCTCCTTATTATTCAGAATTATCTTATCAAGTTTGATTTTCCTTTTTTTCCTCTTTAGGAAGCTATCTATTATCATTTTCTTGTCTGATATACTGTATATCAGGCCAGGTGGCTGTTGATGGTATCATAGATTTGCTTGCTTTTTGTTGCATATACAGTAGGTGCCTATGCACAACATTCTTGATACTTTTGATTTTTTTAATCACTAAAGTTTTTGCAACCTTGAAGTCTTCAGGAATGTTAAGTTCTTTGGGAAGTTCAATGCCATTCTTCTTAGCCAGGCTATAGATTCTCACCTATTTTTTTCTATTGATTTGTCCTTGTTCTTCTTTCACTATCAGCTTTTTGAGTTGGCATAATTCAATTGTAGTGGTTTAAGCTATTCTGCTGCATCTCTCTTGTTTATTATGCAAGTATGTTTGTGTTTTCTTGAATCTTATAATATATGTGCTTGTTACTCTAAAAACTATTTTCCTTAAGTTGTATCACATGCTATCAACATTTCCAATTGAATCTATCCAGCCATTAAGGTGGTCTATTTCTTTTTCTATTTGTTTTGTCCACTTTTTCCATCTTCCGGTTTGATATTTATCCAGTTGTACTTGTATTTGGCTACCTTTGTATATTTCTTTTTTGCCTTAAAAGAGAAAATGCTAAGTGCGTTCTGGTAACTGCAATACCATAATCACTCTCATATAGCTGTTTGTGTTTGTTTTTAATACCTGCTATCAGTAGTTCTAATTGTCCATTCTACATAATTCAAATTTAGTCAATTTTACTTATTGTCTCTAGATTCGTTTCCCATGTGAATTTCTTTTTATATGAATTAACTATGTGAAATGTGTCAATCAATGCATGATTTTTCATGTCCTTTATGAGGATGCTATTGGATAACATTTTGTACTCAAAATGATGATACTTATTTGAGAATCTATCTATACAAGGCATGTTTGTGTTATTTAGATCTCCTGCAACTATGGCTTCCCAGTTTGATTTATAACTTGTATTGAGCCATCTTATTATCTTTTTTTCCAAGTTGTATCTCTTTGAGGCCTTCATTGAAGAGTAAATGCCTATTATTCTAAGGTACTTTTTATGTGAGAATATCAGGTCAAGCAAAATAGCTCTTCTCTCGATCTCATTTCTTATTAAGTTTCTCAGATGGTGAAAAGGCTTTTTTGGACAAAAGCTGAGATTTTCAAGCTCAGGCAAAGTTTTTGAAAAGATTTTTTTATCCTGATCAGGCAAATTCTTTTGTAATATAGCACTGGCTTCAATAGTATTAAGTGAATCCATATATCAGCAGAAGAATAAGTTTCACAAACATTTTTCTTGAAGTCACTTTTAGGAATGGTTAAGTTCTTCAAACATTATGAAGCTTAGAGAATATTCTAATCATGCAAATCCCTTTTGAAAGAAAACTGTAAAATAGAACAAGCACTTTTTGAAGAGCTTTGAATTGTATCTCCTTTTCATTTTTTTCCCAATGCCAACTTTAACAATTTATCATTTTTTGGGATAATCAATAGTAACAAACTATTGGTAATGATCCTATTTGACTTAGAGGCTCCATACCAAGCTACTAGGAGAGTATAATATTGTTTCTTAAATTTAATTTAGAGTACCTAGTTTAAACTTAGTTTTGTTTAATCCAAACTAGCTTAGTGGACTCCTTATATTTTTTAAGTAGTATAGTCCTTCAACTAATAATGTACAATAACAAGTTAGTTACTTTATAAAAGTCTATAAAAGTTAATATTTAATAAAACTATTTTTTGATGACTTATTAATATCCATCAATCTGTAGAATTGTCAAGAAGAAGAATTTGTTTTTTCTTTCTTAAACTCTCTTGTTTATTTAAGTATAAAAGCTAATAGATTTGTTTAGATAATACTTAGAATAACTAAACTATAGTATTTGGATAGAATAGGTGCAGTTATTAGTAAAATTATATAAAAGTTAATATAGAGTAAAATAAATTTTGCTATTTAAAAACTTAATTTTTTTTTTAACCCTCTGTCAGATTAGTTATGTGTGCTTTATTAAACATTTGTAGACTATATATATTAAATGAAATGCTAAAGCTAATTCTCTAACTACCATAAACCACTGCATATAATACCCCCCTAAAGTAATACCCCCCCTTAAATAATACCCGGTAGTATTCAAGAAAATTGTTACTCAATAAATGATTACTACCCGGGTATATTAAGCTAGAGAGATACATCAGATGATAATAAAACACCAAATATTCTGCCATTTATACTACCCCCCTTCTAGTAAAATACTCCCCGGGTACTAATCAATTTATCATGGGGTAAATTGATTAATACCTAGGATATTGTATGCAGTGGTTTATAGTAATTCACTTGTTTTGATTATATTATCTCTTTAAATGCAACTTTGAAAGTGATTTATTGCTCTGTTAGAGGTTCAGGTGAAAACCCTTTCAACTTCTAACATCTTTGTTTACAGTCACTATTGCAAATCACTCTTTTGAGCTCTGACAGAAATCAAAACCCAACTACTTCATACCATAATTTACATCATTTAATGAATTTCTTCTAACTTTTTATCTTTTATTCTCTTTTCTTTATATACTGTATCAGCTTCTTATTGGATTGACTTTTTACATTTTTGCTTTTTCTTTCCTTGCCTTATAGATATGATAGTTTTTTTATTTTAATATATTTGCAAATTTCTGATTTATGTTTTCATTCAATCACTTTTTAATATTTTATATTTCATATTTTCTTTCAAAAGTAATTACATATTTTTTTCTTGCATTTTTGTATCTATTTTTTGGCTTATTTTCTGATTATCTTGTCATAACATATAAAATCTGCTATTTTGATAACTAATTCTTTTTTTATTAGTCCCATACAGAAGCTGAGTATGTCTTAACTGGTTTCTGAGATCCTTTCTAACAGTTTAGCTATCTGTTTGTCTATTTCTCCTATTTCCATCCTATTACTTATTATTAAGTTTAATTCTTTCTTTTTTGATTCAGTTTTTCTTTCTTTTAAGAGCTTTCTGAATTCTTTCGAGACTATTTCTATTTCTTTTTGCCATGCCTCATTCCACTGAGTCTTGTAAGTTGAGCATTCTAGAAAATATTCTATTGTTTTTTCTTTCTAGCCACACATAATATATTTTACTTGATTGTAGAGATCCAGTCTTTTTATAATCAGCTTTGTTAGTATTGACAGCTCATCATTGATCAATTTAATGAGAAAGCTTTTGTTTCATAAGTTTTTAAATGAGATATTCCATGTATATTCTTTCTTAAAATGTTCTTATACTAGATCTCACATGTATTTGTGTTGGTCTTGGATTTGCTAGTCCTATCTCCTTTTAGTTTTACCTTGAGTTATCTATTGGTAGACTATTACTTTATTATTAATTTTTTTGATAGCTTGTCTTATAGGGATATCTAGTACTATATCTTACCATTTAATTTCTATAATAATCTTGGGTGAAATCAATTTCTTCTATTTTATCACTGAAAATCTTAGTGCTTCTTTGACCAGATTATCTACTTCTTTATTATACTGGATATTGAAGTATGCCTTAATCTTGGTAAGCTTGAAATCCAGCTTCTTTTTCTTTATGAAATCTAGTATACATGTTTATAGGAACTAGTTTTGTTCTTTTAACTATCTTTTGTGAATTATTCTAGATCCTCTTTTTCTATAGTTTTTCACTTCGAGATATAGGCTTGACTATTTATGAAGATCTCAAGCTTATTATATATTGGGGTTACTAGTAGTATAGTAACTATTGCTACTAATTCTGCTCTAGTGGATGAAGACCAATTCTCTATTCCAGTTTGGAACTTACTTTCTTTTCCTGTCTCTCCTATCTGTATTCATGCTACTTCCATTCTCATATTTATACTTCTGTGGTTTATAAGAGACTCATCAGAGTAGAATGTTATTGTTTTTTTTTTTTTGCTTATTGTGATTAAGTATTTCGATCAAATATGATTGATAGGTAGGTACCTTCTGCAATATGATATTTGATGATATTTGTTTCCCAATTCTCTATTTCAACCTGTAGGACTTTTTTATTTTGGATGGTTAGTTGATCATTATATATTGTTCTATATATTATCTTTTTTAATACTTTTAGGACTTAGAATTTTCAGTAATTGGGATCTTCTGATGGATTTTATTGCAATGAGATAAAGAACTATATGTATTTTTTCTATACTTGTTTTTATTATACAGTATATCAATCTTCTATTTTTGTATCTTCTATGCAACCTTGACACTAGGCTAACTTTGATTCTTAATTTTTAATAGGATCAATATATTCAAAGTATTTATCATAAGCTGTTTGAAGTATTATCTAGTATCAGTTTTTCTCAAATTATCTATTACTGTTGAAATTTGCTTCTTATAACTATCTAGAGTTTCTGTTATTTGTCAAAGTTAATATTAAGGATAGAATATTTTAAACTTTATTTTATCCATTCTTCTTTTTAGGATTCTAAAAGCTATTTTAATATATTTTCCTATATTACCTTAGTTATAGATAGGTATTATCCTGGAATAAATCCTTTGCTTGTTTTTTGTAACAGTTGGAGCATTTATCAGTTTTATATTTCTTTTATTTTATAGTTAACTAGCTGATCTACAGTATATACTGTATATCAATTTATGGTTTTTAAATGATGGTTCTGTTTTTTTGTACTTTTTAATTAGCAAGTATTTTTTAATTGAACTATTTTCTTGATTCTATTAAAAAATATTATATTATTCTATTTCCAACTTTGAAAGGCCATGCCTATGTCCTTGATCAGTTTCAGTATTTGTAGTAAGAAGTTATTCTTTTCTAGAATATAATTTAGTGAGTTATATGTAAGATTCCTATTATCTAACTTGTGCTTGCTTGAGTCTAATAATTGTTATGGTTCTGGCTGGTCCTGAATCATTTAATCTATTACACAATCCTGTTATCTGGCTTTCTTTCTGTAATATCCAAACACTTTTTAAATTATAAATATTGAGATGATATATTATACTATTGGGTATTGATCAACATAATATTACCTTATTTTTAATAGTTTTCTGTATACTGTTGTTAAGATATTATACATCTTTTAAAATAGTATACTGTATTGGATTTTGAATTTAATTCTTGATATTAGTACTCTATTCGAAATGTAAAGAGCTTGTTTGTCTGTTAGCTTTTTATTCTTTAGGGCCCTGATAATCATATTAATTTCTTTAAGCATCCATTCTTTGAGTTCAATAGCTGTTTTTTGGTTGCCTGTCCAAATTCTCAGGAACCTTGCTTGTTCGGTTCTATTCAATTCTCTCACTACTTCTTTATTGATTCCTGCTTCAACTTTTTCAGGATACTGGTTAGAGTTGTTAATAGTAACTAGGATTGATTTACAGTATTACTATTAATCTGGAAGTTGTTTCTCTATAAAATATTTATGTTTCTTCTAATATTTTTTTTTATTTTTCTTTGATTGAGCTATCTATATAGTATCATCCATAAAGGTTATTTCTATATACTGTGATTTTAACTTCCTACTACTATCCCCTTTCAAGTCTGAATTCCAAGTAACTGATATTTTATATTCTTTTGTTTCATTATTTTGGATCTTACATAATAGAGAATTATAAAATATTTTTTACATTAAAGGTTAAATAGTTTTCCCTTGATCTATTTTATCTTCTGTGATGATTGCTTTGGTTAGTTCTTTTTTATATATCATTCTAAATTGTAAAATAAACTTATTATAATTTGGATGAAACCTTCTAGAATTTTGATTTTTTTCATAGCCTTGACTAGTATATTGAGACTGATTATATCATATGCCTTTGTTATATTTTGTAAAAGGATTCATAACTCCTTTTTGTTTTCTCTTGCTTTCTTACAAATATTGTTAAAAATTTGTATTGGTTTTACTATACTTTTTCCTAATAATCCTATATAGTTGGGATTTCTTAGGATATTATTGCTCTTACAAATATTTTCTAATCTATTTGTAAGAATTTTAGTAAAATACTTTGTATAACTTCTAACAATACTATTGGTCTTGTGTTAATGAATTTACACTTCTATGGCTTTGGTTTTGCTATTGGATAAATATAACTTTGCTTCTATTCATATAATGTAACCTCCCATTTTAAAAAGCAGTTCAGTATTTTTTCAAATAAAGTTTTTCTTCTGAATCTAGCCTTTTAACATTTTATAACTGATTTGTGGTTTTTCTAGGGCTTTATTATTTGAAAGCACTCGAAGTATTTTATCTAGTTCTCTTAAAAAATTGACTTTAAGAGACCCTTATACTATTTTTCTTTAACATAGCTTCTGGAATTGTATTCTTCTTTTTAGTTTTTTGTTAAGTTATTGAAATCAGTATCTTGTATTCTAAATGCTTCTTAATAGTATTTTCTTATCTCTTTTCTGTTTCATTCTTTTTGGTTGTTATGTAGTTGTTTTTCCCATTTTTGACTTTAACTTTACAAAAAACAAAATGAACTCAAAATAGATCTTGCATGGATTCAAATTGAGAACAACATAATAGCCAATTAATTTTTAGCAGGGATAGCATTATGGTCATCAATTATAAGAGTAGAAATCCTATCTAAACTTATTGCAATTTTTACAATACCTGAAAATGAAAAAGCAACTATATATACAGATTGTAGTACAGCTATCAAGATATGGAAGACAATCCAGTCACAAAAGTTTATTTTCATAAGAAAATGGACTAAATGATCAACTGGCTACCATAAAATCAAATCAAGAACCTAGTACAAAAGAAAAACCTTTGCTTAATACTTGAAAAGATTAAGGTCCATTAAGACAATAAGTTTAACAATATAGTAGACAGGTTAGCAAAGCAAGCTAGAAGAGAAAACTCTTTAATTTGATAACAAAACCTGATTTGGGTTAAGTTCTTACAATAATAGCTTGGAAGGAACATACTATTGATATTAGTATTAGAGATTTTTTTAAAAAATGAAACATAAATCAAATAGAATTAGTTAGAACTGAGCAAAAATATAGTCAAGACTAATAAATATACTCTAGTAAAGAAATTGATTGACAAATTTTCTGAAGACAATTCAATTCATACAATATATTTTACACTTCCTTCAGCATCAACAAGAAAAGAGTTTTTTGATAAATTTAACTCATAATGAGCTTCATATTCTTCAAATTATGCAGAAAAAAAAATCAAACTTATATTCAAACATAACATACTCAATATACAAATCACAAGAGAAAACTCTGAAACATCTCTTTAAATGTTTTAAGATTCAAAGCAAAAATCAATTATATAGGACAAATCTTAAAGTAAAATTCTTCAGTATATTAGGAAAACAAAAGATTTATCTGACTAGAGCCAGACAAAAGTTAAAAGAGTAATAGAAAAATGGATCCAGGACATTAAACAACAGGATGAAAGTTTATATAACACAATCTGGGACTTTATACACAAAGACTAGACTAAGATTCTAGAAGAGCATTTCAAAGCCCTTATGATCTCAGTAATAATAACATAAGAGGCTATTAGTAAATTTTGTAAAAAAAATGAAAAAGATCTTCAAGAAGGAAGTCTGGAACAAGTAATGTAGCATTACTATCAAATGAAAACAAAATTAAGGAATTACCAGCAAACTCAAAAGGCTTAAAGTATCAACTGGTACAATTATAAAAATAGATCAAGTCTCTAAGGAAACTAATCACTTCTCTATTATTTCCTTCAGAAATATAATAGAAGAAGAAGAAAACTCAGAATAAATAAAATCCCAAGGCAATATAGTAGATACAATAAGTAGTTAGATATCCAAAGGTTTTAAATAGTTTGGTTTTTAATCATAGTTAAAACTTCAGGAGATCTATAGTGATGAGCTGTAGATAATAATCTGAGTGGCTAGAGGATAATTTAAGCCACAAAAGGAGTAAAATATCATCCCCTAAGTTGCATCTAGATAAGGTTAAACTTTGTAGATGAGTGAGTCAA
>CAJVPT010005967.1:0-11549 GCA_910592055.1 Acaulospora colombiana
AATAGTTGCAAATATAGTTGACAAATAGTTGACAAATAGTGGATGAATAGTTGATGAATTTTTGATGAATTTTTAATAAATAGTTTTAATTGTCAATTTTTGTAGTTGCCGATTTATTTATGTCATTTTTTTTGCTGAATTATTTATTTTTTGCTGAATGTTACATAAGTGGTAGTATTTTTTGCTAAATATTACACAAGTGGCAATATGCCAAATAATTTTTTTTTGACTAATGTATATATGCATTATTAAACATATGTATACTTTACATTAGAGAATATATCACTAAAGTTAAGTCTCTACCTAATTCACTTGTCTCTGTTTTAAAGAATTATTAAAACTTTAAGTGCAACTTCAGAAGTATTTATCACTTCATTAATAGTTCAGGTAAAGACTCTTTCAACTGTTAACTTCATTGTCTATAGGTCACTACTGTAGATTACCCTACGAGATTCTGACAGAGCTTAAAACCCAACCATTTCATTCCATACTTCACTTTTCTTATTAGAATTTCTTGGAGGTCTTTGTCTTCAAGATTTCCTTCTTCAAGTAGTAGATCTTTTTCTTCAGGAGTATAGTTTTCTGGCTTGAAAGATGTGAAAATCTTTTTGTCTTGTTCTCTCTATTAATTCCTTATATTTTTTCTCACTCAATTATCTTTTCACATCTCTTGTTCCAGACTTCTTTTTGGACTTGATTATTGACTCTTCTTTGTATTTTTATTATCTATTTTCTTGTTACTCTTTCTATGCATTTATCTTGATACTTTAGATCAGTCATTTTTAGAATAATATCTGTTTTTGTATGGTCAGTACAAAAACTTGATGTGTCCTGACTAGTTTTGGAAGCCTGTTCTACTATTTTAGAGATCCACTTGTCAAACTCTCCTATCTTTTCTTGGTCATCAATAATTAATCTGGGATTTTTCTTTTCAGCTTCTCTCTTTCTTTTTTCTAATAACTCTTTAAAGTTTCTGATAATTTCATCTACTCTTTTATTTTATACTTTTTTTAGTTGATTCTTATAGGCTAAACATTTTAGAAAGTGTTCTATAGTTTTATCTTATTGGCTATATACAATACATTTTACTTGTTTGTATAGGTCCGGTCTTCTTATAACTAACTTATTTAGTGTATATAGCTCATCATTGACCAGTTTAATTAAAAAGCTTCTTTGTTAGGATTGTTTAAAAGATGTATCTCATGTATGTCTATTTTTAACTCTTTTCTATAATAGGTCCCATATAATGAATCTGGTGTTCTAAAATCTGCTGATTTTATTTTTTTTCCATTCTATTTTGTTGTGTCCACTGATAGGCTATTGTCTTATTATTAATATTCTTAATAAATTGTTTAATTGGATCATCTAGAGTTGTCCCTTGCCACTTGATTTCAATAATAATTTTGTATGAGATGAGATCTTTCTATTCAATTAGTGGAAATTTTAGAGCTTCTTTAGCTAAAGTATCTGCTTCTTCATTATCTTCTTTTTCTAAAGATTTCCACTTAAAAATATATGTTTGACTGTTTGTAAAGATCTCCATCATGCTTTCAATTGAAACTACTAGGAGTATTGTTATGATTGCTATCAATTCTACTTTTGTAGATAAGGGCCACTTGTTTATTCCTGTTTGGAATTTGCTTTTCTTTTCATCTTTTTTGATTTGAATCCAAGTTACATCTATCTTTATTTCTTATTTACTATGATTAATAAGTGATCTATCAAAATAGAAGATTAGTTTTTCTTTAGATTCAAGATTATGTTGAAGTATAGCTATCAGATAATCTTGATATGCACCTTCTTTAATATTTTTTCTGATAATGGATTCTTTCCAGGTTTCAATGTTTACATAATTTACTTTATCATTTTGGATCTTGAATGGACTTTGGTTTCTGTAAATTACTTTTTTAATCCCTTTTTCAAGTGCTGACCTAGGGTTGGTGATTTTTAAATCTTATGTTTTTCTGATGGATTTTCTCATATTGAGATATGATACTATATATCTCTCTTCTATTCCTCTTTCTATGATACAGTTACCATTTTGTATCGTGCCTTCTGAAACATTCTGGGCATTTTTGTATATTAGTTTCCTGATCATTGTTGTTGCTACACCTAACAAGGTGTTTCACTATCATAACATTTCACTCTTTTTCTTGTTTTAGTTTTCTTCAAATTACTTGATTTCATTTGCTTCTCATTACTATCCACAATTTTTTCTGCTTGTTTTGATTAGGTTCTATTTTGAAGTATTTTAGTTTCCATTTTATATAGTTTTCTTTCCAGGATCTCATGAGTTGCTTTAATTGTTCTCTTGAGAGGTTTTTGATTATAGTTTAGAACCATTCTAATATATATAGATCCTTTACTTATATCTTGCAGGAGCTTAAGCATTCACCAGTCTCTTATTTTTTTGGTTTTTTGATCAATCAACTGGTTCAAGTACATCAGTTGATTGTTTCTAAGTGATAGTATGGTTTTATTATATTCTTTTGGAGTAAGATATTCTTCAATTCAAATATTTCTCTTTTTATATTCAAAGATATTTTGTCATTTTCGACTATGAAATGTTATTTCTATATCTTTAGCAATTCTGGTCACTTGGAGTATGAAGTTGCCTTTGTCTGTTAAGTGACTTAAGGATTTGTAGATTAATAAATTGAATGGTTCCCAATTTTTAATCTGTATTTGTTTGAGTCTAATAATTGATATAATTCCTACTGATCCAGGATTATTTAGTTTATTGCAAAGTTCTATTACTTGACTTTCTCTTTGTAGTATCCAAATACTTTTCAAATTATGAATCTTTGGATAGTGAATTATGTTATTGAGCATAGATCTATACAAACCACTATTATTTTTGAAAAATTTTCTATATACTATTGTCAGGGTATTATATATTTTCCAGGACAATATACTATGTTGTATTCTAAATTCTATTCTAGGTATTAATACTCTATTAAAAATATAGAAAGCTTGTTTGTCCATTATCTTTTATATTTAAAGACTCTTGTAACTATATTGACTTCTTTATGTACTCATTCTTTAAGCTCTATTGTTGTTTTTTGATTACTTATCCAGATCCCTATATTTTTCTTAGATCTTACTATTCACATTGTATATTTATAAAGGCTATAGCTGCATATTTTGATTCTAACTTTCTTGTAGTTTGTTTTTTTAGATTAGGGTTCCATGTAATTAACATTTTATACCCTCTTTGTGTATCATTCTAGATTTTGCAAAAGAGAGGATTATAAAAAATTTTTCAAAGTAAAGATAAAATAGTTTTTCCTTGGTCAATTCTATTTTCAGCTACTATTGATTCTATAAGATCATTTTCAAATATAATATAAAATTCTCTATTTTTAAAGAGGCTCATTATAATCTTTATGAAACCTTTTGGAGCTTTGATTCTTTCTATTGCTTTTATTAGTATATCTAGACTAATTGTATAATATGCTTTTGCAGTATTTTGAAAAAGTATCCATAGTTCCTTTTTGTTTTCTCTAGCATCTTTACAGATATTATTGAGAATTTGAATTTGCTTTGCTATACTTTTTCCTTGGCAACCCTGCATAGTTCGAGCCTTTGAGAATATTATTGATTTTTCAAATATTCCCCATTCTATTGATAAGAATTTTAATGAAACACTTTCTTGTGACCTCTAATAAGATAATAGATCTAGTATTTGAAAGTTCACAATCCCAAGGTTTAGGTTTAGCTATAGGATATATATAACTCTGTTTCCAATGTTTTGGAGTGACTTCTCATCTTAAGAAGTTATTTAACATTTTTTTCAAGAAATCTTTTTCCTCTTGGCTTAATTTTTTCAATATTTTATAACTGATTTGAGATTTTGCTGGAGCTTTGTTATTGGGAAGTATTCTCAGTGTTTCACTTAGTTCTTCTTGTGAAATTGATTCAAGTAGTTTGTCATATCAAGCTGTTTGGATATATTTTCTTGATTTGTGCTCTTCTTTTCATTCTTCTGATAAACTGTAGTAGGTAATATTTCTTTTTCTGAAGGCCTCATAGGAATACTATCTTATTTTCTTTTCTATTTTATCTTTTTGTATTGTGATGTATTCATTATTTCTCTACTTAATTTTAACCCTATCTAATACTATTTTTCTTTTTGTGCAGTTGGTTAGAAAGCTGACCATCTATCTCTAATTGTTTCTCAATCATCACATCTCTGTTCCAGAGTAGTTTTAATGTTATTTCTTATTTTTTTGGCTTCCAATCTTTGATATATAAATTTAAAACCTTCTATAGTATCTTGGATATCTTTTTTCAAGGATTTTCATGGCATATTAAAGATATTATACTGGGTGTAATAATTTTCAATTTGATGATTTGGATTATGGGTACTATTATATTTTTCTATAGTTAAATTAAGGAACTATAGCTTATCTATTTCTTTTGATGTTTCTACTTTGTTGTAAAGTTCTTTAAGTTATAGTACTTTTCTATAGCTGATAAACTCAGCACTATATTTATAATACTTTTCTTCTGACTAGATTGTTTTCTTTGTTATTAGTTTGTTAAAGACTGCTTTATATAGCAGTTTCTCAAAGATTTCCCACAATTTGTTTGCATGATTCTCCTTTTCATCTTGATAGGATTCTTCTTGAAGCAAAGATTTCAATGATATTTTAAATTTATGGTCTACACTTTTTCAAAAGGCTTGCCATTGTAATGGAGATGTTTCTTTTATATCAATTCTTCTTGATGTATTTGTAGAGGGTTTTGTGATTCAACTTTTTATAAAAAGATCTTTATCATATAGTATTATTAGAAGCATGGTATAGTTACTTTCTATAATATCTTCCATATCTTGATTATCAAAATGGAGTAATAAATAATTTGTTAGACTAAAAAAAATCCAAATATAGTCTATTCTACTACTATTTGTTAAGTTTTTCCTTATTAGAGTTTTCTCTTTGCCTTTCTATATGGCTTGTATATCTATAAAGTCTTATTCATCAAGAAACTTAAATAATGGAATCTCAGGTTATCATTATAGTCTAAAGCTTACTTTGGAAGAGAACTTTCTATCCTCTGATAGATTATAGATTGCATTAAAGTCTCCTATTACAGTATTATTATGTGAAAGCCTTATACATGTTTTTTTTAATAAGATTAGTTATCTTATTCTATACTATTTTATATCTCAGTTTATTAGAAGAAATATATATCTATATAATACAGATCTTCTTTTTTTTTTATAAGCATGTTGATAGCAATAATGTATCCTTCTTCTTTTTCTACTGATGCAACCTTTTTTTTCAAATCTCTTCTAATTAAGAGATTAACTTCTGCTTTAAATGATATTTCTTTGTTGATACTCTGAAAGTGTTTGTAATCTTTCTGATTATTGAATGCCCATTGTACATTGACTTGTGTTAGTTTTTTTTTGTATAACCCTAATATATCTATTTCTTGTTTTAATATCTCTTCAATTAGGTTTTGTTGTTTTGTAATATCTGTGATTTCTCTAACATTATGTGTATCAATTCTAATTACTTTTTTATCTATATCATTTTCTTCCTGGATTTTTTTAAATAGTTTGTGTCTATTATTGTTGTTTTGAAAATCTTTTCGCTCATTTTGTAAAAATGTTGAGATATCTAGATACTCCATTTCTTCTAACTTATTATTGTTTATTAAAGTTTGTTTGTTGCCTATATTTATAGTTTTTGACAAGGAGGCAGTAAGTTCTTGCTCTTCTTGATTGCTATCAAGGACTGTATGCCTTTAGGAGTGGTTTGCTCCTTTATTACTTAGTCTTGATCTTCTGAAAACTGTTTGTCTCTCTAAAGTATCTATTCTAGCATGTAGTCTTTCAAGATTGGCTAAAATACTCTTAAAGAAATCTTGAGAGCTTTCTATTTTGGGTCTCTCCTTATCTTAAAGAAAATTATGTCTATTGCTTTACTGATTTCTAATTGGTTCTCTATTGCTTCCTATTACAGGATGTTCTCTTCTTTTGTTCTTTTCTTGTTCTATTCTATTATTACTTTAGTATTTAATTGGTTTCTGGTTTCTGAAGCTATAATAACTTGATGAGGTGGGAATAGAATCTATTGATTCATTATTTGATTGTATGTCCAATGTTGATTCAATATCTACCTCCATACTTTTGGACCTAAATCTTGTATTTTTATTTTCATCTTTAAGATTTTGTCTTTCTGTTTTAGAAGTATATTTGATACTCCAAGAGAAGGGATGTCCCTACAAAAAAATATATTATTTGCATGTCTTATCTCTTTCTTCTTTCATTTTGGAGCAGACTACTGTAAAGTTATACTTCTTAAGTATATACGAATCTTTGGATATATAATATGCCTTAGCTTAAATACCATTCAATGCTTTGACTATCAAGTTAGTATAGGTTTTGTCAGTACACAAGAGTCTTACTTAATTATTATTTCTCTCAATTAATATCTGATTGATTTCATTGTTGCTGAGCTCAAATTTAGAGAATATAGCTCTTGACATTTTTATACTGATTGGAGTCATTCAGATTGCTTTAGGATTTAAGCTAAGATATTTGTGCCATTTGATATAAGCCTTCACCCATGGTTTTGTGTTTATATTATAGATATAGATATTTTGAACTTCTTCATATCTTTTTAGATATATCTTTATAAGGTTCTTATTGACTTTTTAATCCATATCTATTAGACATACATGCTAGACCTTAGTATTCTCTTTGGTTTTAGGTTCTTGAAAGACTTTTCTATCTAGGTTTCTTTCTGATTTCATTTCTTAAGGGTAGCCAGAAGTGTTATGTGTTGAATCGCAAAGTTGTCTTCTTTTCAGTTAACTTCTTCTATGCATCTTGTAATGTCTTCTTCTTATTGTACTCAAAAGACTATCTACTTATTTCTATTAATGAATTCTTTTTTTAATAGGGTCTTTTTTCTTATGGGAGTTTAAGGATGTTGCCTAAGTATGCTTTGATTTTATCTTCTGTTTCTCTTGGAATATTGGCTACTATTGCTCCTAATCTATAGATTTCTTTTTTCTTTATAAAATATGGATTTATTGATGGTGCCATATCTCTATTCCTAGTAGTATAAAAGCTATATTTACTAATATATTGTCTTTTGGTTGTTTCTTGAAATTCCTGTAATTTCAACTTTTCTATCTCCTGTATACATATCATTGTTACTTTATTGTCTACTATTAATTCATTATTTACTTGTTCAATGATCCTTATTGGTTATTACTCTAGTTTAGTATAGTTTACAGAGTTTTTGATAATTTCTATAAACTTGTCTTTAATATAAAATTGTAGAAGATCTTCTTTTATCCCTTTACCTTGTTGCCAAAGATATGTGATATACTGAGTTAAAATTCTTTTCTTGTGAAAGATTGTTATATCAACACTTAATATTTTAGCTATAATACTATCTAAAATTATATATATATTTGATAATAAAGCTATTGATTTATTGGATTCACTATTTCTTAGTTATAGTAATTCTTGTAAGACCCATAGAGTAGAGTATTCATTGTATTTTCTTGAGAGGTTAATTAAGATATTTACTATATTTCCTTCTCTATTATTGATTATTTGTAATATACGTTGTGCTCTATTCATATTTACTGGCTCAACTCTATTGATAAATCATATAAATACTTATTTGTATTTATTGATAATCTATTTTTAGATCACAGATAAACCTTTCTAAGATTGTTATTGTTTATATATTTTGATTACATAATATGGAAAAACCTTGTTTTTTGTTTTGATATATTTATTTATTTATATTGATAATTCTATCCTACTTTTGAGAATTGCTGTCATGTTTGTACAGAGTGTCGATCAACTTATTTAGATAACAAGTAATACATATACATGCGTGTTTTGCTTGTCACTTTTACATATATATTTGTTTTGTTTGTCTAGTTTTTATATGTTAATGTTTATGTAACAAGATAAGGGATAAACATGTTGTTTGTGTATGTATGTACTATATGTTTAGACGGTCTTGTCTTTAAGAAACTTTGATATTCTTCTAGGCCTTTGAGTAACTAGTGCAACTTGATTTATCGAATAGGCTTAATTGCTTTTTGAGTTCTTTATAGTATCAAGAAAGGTATTAATCTGTACTGGTCTGGTTATGAGCTACAGTATATGAAGTTGATATTGGTTCCCTTTTTCTGACTGTGAATCAATTTACAGGTCTCTTTTCTTTCTCCTAAAATTTTTAAGAAAAGGAAGTAAAAGAAATTAGTAAAGCAGTATATATATCTTTCTTTGATGTTTTTGGATAACTTGTTGTATATTTGTTGAAAGTGCTTGATAGTTTGATTTAAAGGATATATTGTTTTTTCTTGTATATTTGAGCTGGTTCACTTTTTCCAAGAAAATTATCAAAAAAAAAAAAATTTTTGAACCAATATAAGGATCACGAAAAGAGTTTTTTTATGTACCTTTCTATAATTTTATTAGTTATAGGTTTGTTTATTCCTTATTATTATTTTAGTAATATGAAAAAACTTTATTATTTGTTTTTTTTTTTTATTCTCTGTCAAGCTAAATATGTGTACTTTATTAAACATGTGTATACTTTACATTAAAGATGTATCGCTAAAGCCAAGTCTCTACCTAACACGCTCATCTCTATTTTAAGAATTATTAAAACTCTAAATGCAACTTCGAAAGTGATTTATTGCTCTGTTAGCAGTTCAGGTAAAAACTCTTTTAATTGTTAACTTCATTGTTTGCAGATTACTACTGCAGATCACTCTTTGAGGTTTTGACAGAGCTTAAAACCAAACCATTTCATTCCATACTCTACTTTTTTTGTTAAAATTTCTCAAAGGCTTTCATCTTTAAGGTTTTCTTCTTCAGGTAGAGGATTTTTTTTCTTTGGAAATGTAGTTTTCTGGCCTGATGGACAAGGAGATCTTTTCATCTTGTCTTCTTTACTAATTTCTTAAGTTCATTCCTATTTGATTATCTTTTTGCATCTCTTGTTTCAAACTTCTTTTCATATTTGGTTGCAGACTCTTTTTTGTATTATTAATATCCACTTTCTTGCTGTTTTGCCTATATGTTTACCATGACATTTTAGATCTGCCTGTTCTAGGATAAGATTAGTTTTTATAAGACCAGTACAAAAACTTAGTATATTCTAACTTGTTCCAGGAGTCTGTTTCACTACTTTAACAATCCACTTATCAAACTCTCTTATTTTTTCATGGTCATCAATGCTTAGCCTAGAATTTTTTTCTTTAGCCTCTCTTTTTCTTTTTCACAATAGCTTGTTAAGGTTTCTAATGATTTCATCTACTCCTTTGTTCCATGTTTCTTGTAGCTGATTTTTATAGACTAAACATTCTAGCAAGTGTTCTATGGTTTTATCTTGTTAACTACATGCAATATATTTTACTTGCTTGTATAGATCTGATCTTCTTACAGCCAACTTACTTAAGGTGAATAGTTCATTATTGACCAGTTTAATAAGAAAACTTCTTTGTTAGGATTGTTTAAAAGATGTATCCCACATGTTCCATTCTTAATCCTTTTCCATACTAGGTTCCATGAGTAAGCTTAGTGTTCTGAAATCTGATGATTCTATTTTTTCCCTATTCTGTTTTGTTATGTTCACTGATAGGCTATTGTTTTATTATTAATATTCTTAAGGAACTGCCTAATTGGATCATCTAGAGTTGTCTCTTGCCACTTGATTTCAGTTAGAATTTTGTATGAAGTGAGATCTTTCTATTTGATTGGTGAAAATTTTAGGGCTTTCTTAGCTAAGATATCTGCTTCTTTATTATGAGATCATTTGAGTGTACCTTGACTTTTGTGAGCTTTAGATCTATATTTTTCTTTTTTATTATCTCTACCATACATGCCCATAAGAACCAATTTTTTTTCTTAAGCCATCTTTTGTGTGTCCTTTTCAGGTCTTCTTTTTCTAATGATTTTCACTTGGAAATACATGCTTGACTATCTGTAAAGATCTTTACCATGTTTTCAATTAAAACTATCAGGAGTATTGTTATAATTGCTATCAATTCTGCTTTTATAGACGAGGACCAATTGTTTACTTTTGTTTGGAACTTGCTTTCTTTTCCTTCTTTTTCTATTTGGATCCAAGCTGTTTCCATTTTTATATTTTTTTTCTATAATTAGTAAGTGATCCGTCAAAATAGAAGAGTAGTTTTTCTTTAGATTCAAGGTTATATTGAAGTATATCTATTAAGTGATCTTGATATGCTCCTTCTCTAATATGTTCTTTGATAATAGCTTCTTCTCAGGTTTCAATATCCACATAATTTACTCTATAATTTTGGATCTTTAAAGGGTTTTGATTGTAAATTACTTCTTTGATACTTTTTTCAAATGCTGACTTGGGATTGGGAACTTTTAGGTCATGTGTTCTTCTAGTGGACTTTTTTGTATTGAGGTATGGTATTATGTATATTTCTCCTATTTTTATTTCAAGGATATAGTTGCCATTTAGTGTTGTGCCTTCTAAACATCCCAGACATTTTCGTATATTGGTCTCATGATCATTGTTGAAGTTATGACCAGTAAAGTACTTTACTATTGTGACATTTCTCTTTTTTTCTTGTCTTAATTTTCCCCAAGTTACTTAATTTCTTTTACTTCCCATTACTATTCACAATTTTCTTTGCTTGTCTTGATTAGAATCTATTTTTGAGTATTCTGGTTCTCATTTTATATAATTTTCTTTCTCAAATCTTATAAGTTGCTTTAGTTGTTTTCTTGGAAGATTTTTAACTATGATTTGAAACTATTTTGATATGGGTCCTTTGCTTGTATCTTGTAGGAGCTGAAGCATTCACCAGTTTCTTATTTTTGTGATTTTTTGATCAATTAACTGATCCAGGTATATCAGCCGATTGTTTTTAAATGATGATATGGCTTTTGTATTCTTTCAGTATTAGATATTCTTTGATCCAAAAATTTCCCTTTTTTCATTTAAAGATATCTTGCTATTTTCAACTATGAAATGTTATTTAGCAATTTTGGTCACTTATAGTAGGAAGTTTCCTTTGTTTGTTAGATGACTTAAGAATTTGCAGGTTAATAAATTGAGTGGTTCTCAATTTTTTATCTGTACTTGTTTAAGTCTAATGATTATTGTAATTCCTGCTGGTCTGGAATTATTTAGTCTATTGCAAAATCCTGTTACTTGGCTTTCTCTTTGTAATATCCAAACACTTTTCAAGTTGTGGATTTTTGGATGGTGGATTACGCTATTGGACATTGACCTATATAAACTATTCTTATTTTTGAAAAGTTTTTTATATTGTTGAACTATAAAATTTTGCCATATAATCTCCATAGTACCCAGGATAATCCCAGTACCTCAGATCAACATATTATAATTCTTTTGGTCACCTGAAAGTAAAGATCTTTCAAAACACTTCTAGAACATTGATAGTCAATTTTGTTATTAGCAAACTTAACATAAAGTACTCTAGAATATTCTATAATCCTAGCTTATCACATATAACTATTATTTTCGAAGGATACTTGAGTTCTGTTCAAAATAACATAG
>CAJVPT010005968.1:0-11549 GCA_910592055.1 Acaulospora colombiana
AATTTTATTTTATAAGTATTCAAGAACATATATTTAAAATTTTATTTAATTTTATTTATTATTTATAAAGTTATAAATAATTTTTATATTTTGGTTTTCAACTTTTCATAATGTATGTGTTTTATTAAATATATACAGTATATACTTTATATTGAAAAATGCATTGCTAAAACTAAATCTCTATCTAACTTACTTGTCTTTATTTTAAGAATTATTAAAACTTTAAGTTTAATTTTAGAAATGATTTATTACTTCATTAGCAGTTCAAGTAAAGATTTTTTTAATTATTAACTTCATTGTTTGTAGATTACTACTACAAATTACTTTGTGAGGGTTTGACAGAGCTTAAAACCCAACTATTTTATTCTATACTTTACTCTTCTTTTTTAGAATTTCTTAGAGACTTTCTTCTTCAAGGTTTCCTTTTTCAAGTAGTGGTTCTTTTCTCTTTGGAAATATAGTTTTTTGACCTGGATAATATGGAAATCTTTTTATTTTGTTCTCTCTATTAATTCTTTATATTTGTTCCTATTCAATTATCTTTTTGCATCTTTTGTTTCAAACTTTCTTTTGGACATTATTGCAGACTATTTTTTTACATCTTTATTATTTACTTTCTTGTTATTTTTTTCTATACATTTATCTTGACATTTTAGGTCTACTATTTTTAGAATGAGATTATTTTTTATAAGATTAGTGCAAAAACTTAAGATATTTTGGCTAATTTTAGAAGTCTGTTTCACTATTTTAGAGATTCACTTATTAAACTCTCCTATTTCTTCTTGATTGTTGATAATTAATCTGGAATTTTTTTCTTCGGTCTCTCTCTTTCTTTTTCATTATAACTCTTTGAAGTTTTTAATGATTTCATCTACTCCTTTATTTTATGTCTCTTGTAGTTGGTCCTTATAGGCTGAACATTCTATCAAGTATTTTATAATTTTATCTTGTTGACTATATACAATACATTTTACTTGCTTATATAGATCTGATTTTCTTATAGTTGGATGAATCAATTTAATATTTACCATTGCTGATACAATATAGTATTTGAGTGAGTTTAATAAAATGCTGTTTCATAAAAAATTTTTTTTCTTATTTTAGAGAAAGTGAAAATATTTGTAATTAATTGTTATTCTATATTTTACAAATTATATTTAATTATTATTTACATTAAATCATTGATAATTAATTGATTGGTTGGGGCATAGCAATGCGATTGATAAAAAATATTCATCTGTCTGTTTCTGTATTTAAGATTTTGTAATTTTAACTCTGGATTTAACAACGGTACCCATTTTTTGATAGTAATTTAATTAATTAATTGTTATTTCTTGTAAAGAATATTCCATAATAATTTATTAAATTATAAAATAGATATTTATTTTAATTTTTAAAATAGATTTTCTTTTTAATTAATAGTATGCGATTTAAAATATAATCTAATTTTTTAAAAATCTTTATAATTAAAAACAATACTACCCAACTATTATACATACATATACAGTATTTTCTACTTATATTTATTTCATGATAAATTTTCAAAAAAATTTTTTCTTCTAATAATTAGGCATTTTTAAAATTTCAATATTTTTAAAGTATTGAAAGCAATATGTATATAGTTAATAATTAAAAGTGAGGGTAAAAATTTATTAACGACAAGAAAAAAAAAAATCTACGTATATACAGTGCATCATTCTTTAACTACAAGAATCACGACAATTATAATTATTATATTTTTTAATTAGCATTGTTTTTGTGTTTTTTTTTGCTAGCACTACTTACAAATCTTACAAATTTACTAGTTTTGTTCACAGAATTAAAGTTCATTTGCATAAAAACTACAAAATCAGATAATAAACGTAACGTCAAGGAAACTTCGTTTATCATGCTTCTACATAGACTGTCGCTTGAAAAAGTCATCGGTAATGCTCGTTGTGTCTTGAGGTGTGGAGGTTGCCTTGATTTTGGTATTAACGGAACGAGAACGTGTATCTTTATTGCGGTTAAACTCGAAATGGCTTATACCCAGAAACAGTGATGACTTTTCACCGTCGTTTATATCCAATTTCACGGGCGGCAAATTTGGACTAGATAGACCAGTGTAAGGTTGACCAAAGATACCATCTTCGGCATTAACGGATGGATATGCGCGACGAAACATTTGTTCGTTGTAATCGTTTCTATCATATGACATTCGATAGCTGGGAAATGTGTATCTTCGTTTTCTTTCATTAGTAGAAGGAATTTCACCAAATTCGTCAGTGGCATCTTCAGTAATCGTGAATTTAATGGGTTCTTCGGTAATCGTGATATTTACGGGCTCCATAATTTATCGATTATTTTGATTTGAAGGAAGTGGTGGGTTTTATAAATAATTATTTGCTTAGCACACGAGATCTTTTTTAAATCTCAGCAAGGTTACATGGTTACGCCTATTTAGTGGCGTGAGGTGAACAGGAAAATGACATAATGCATGTAATATTTCTGGTAACGTGATGTCTTAGCCAATTAAAAAATTTAGTATTGTGCCCGATGAGAAAATCGGAAGTTACGGTTTAGATAACGAATTTGCAGAAAGCTTTATTCTGTATTCCGGACGGAAGGTTATTATGGCATACAATAAGAGAAGAGTTTATTGTCCTAAAAACATATTGAAGAGTTCAAGCCATTAATCAGTCATTCACCTGCTCGTGGTCAACAGATGACTTGGAGATCATGGTTTAAGAGCAGAGTCGAATCCACATTTAGGAATTGCATTTTCCTTATTATGATCTTTAAGCAATTACTGTGCCCTTATGGCACGGTATTTCGTAATGGCCTAGTATTGTCATACTAATTTTGTCCTAAATCAGGCGTTATTTTTTTTTATAATAAATGTGAAAATTTATAAACGCGCTTATAGGATAGGGAAAGTAAGTAAGTGCCTTGCTTAATAATATCTTGGACGCTCCGGAACAAGCGGCGTGTCACGTGATGATCAGAAGCCGTTAGAATAAAAAAAATAAATTTATTTATATGGTATTATTATTACTATTATTTATTTGGTAGATCACTTTAACCTAGAGTCAACTTTTATCATAAGGTGAAATTCGTTCCTTTATATCAAGATTTTAGTCGTTTCCTCCGCTATATCTATATCAAGTTTACTTGATTTACTTGATATTCTCGTTATCATCTCCGCATACTGCACCGACCTCTTTGTAAATCTATAGATATAGGTAGGATCGGCACAAAAAAAAATGCAATTCAAATCTCGATAAGAATACTTCTTACTGTACAGTACATATTGATTTGATATGCTGTAAGTCATATAAAGATAAAAAATTTTAACTTTTTAATAATATATAAATTTTTGATATTAAAACTTTTGATATTTGATATCTACTGTATATTAAAAGTAAATTAATAGTAGATAATTGAACTTGACCTATTAAATTAAGTTAGATGATTTAAATTAATGATAATGATAGAATTTTCTCTCTATAAGGTAAAGAAAGATAGTCACTCATTATATTTTACCTCCTTGAATACACGGTCGAACTCGATCTCAAGCTCCTTTAAAAGCGTCTCTTTAAATGCGCACCCTCCGTAGCTATATCCTTTAAAATTTTTTCGCATCCCCCTAAGGGGGGGGGGGTATATTTATTTAAATGAATTTTTTATTTGCTTGTGCAATAGAAATCAACCTTTGCTGCAATTATGAACATCACTTTAATGACAAATTTGTAACTATTGTATTTCCTAGAAAGTCCTTTTTTCTGCTTACTTGATACTAAAATCAATTCGTGTTTGTTTGTATACGGTGCAACATTTGAGTGGGCAAAAGAATTATTCATGAATTTTGGTAGGGTGATTTTCTTTTGCGAGCTAGCGTGTATCTCGTGTACCCAAGCAAAGAAAATGCAGTGTTTCGAAACGACTCTTTACTATCAAGACGAAACTTCATTGCAGTTAAACAATGTACAGCCTCGGGCAGTATTGTCTTTCAAAAATGACGAAAGTCTTCGTAATGGGCCGTCGTATGGACAACGAAATAAGGGAGTATCACCAACACTATCCTTATTCAGGTTACCTCAGAATCAAAATTAACCTCCGAAAAATCAATTTTTCTCCAAAAAAGTCAATTTACATTTACCCGAGGTCTAGAATTCTTTTATTTGTTTACGCAGAAGCTCCTGTTTCGATGGAGTACCCGAGTCTTAATAGAAAAAAGAGCCTACCTTCCCAATGCATTTATTCCATTCATTAGGATCAAATCAATGGAATCAAATAAATCGTTTAAACCTATCCAAACGTACCGCCGCTCATGTACAGTATATGACAAATTTCCCACCCATTATTATACGCGCAGTCAAAGCGATGTCTCAATTAGCGCTAACAATCGAGACCGATGACTTGATTTCGAAAGCTGATAATGATATCATTACCCGAGAAAATTTGGCTGATGTGGTGCCGGATGATTCTGAAACCAGCATTCCCTACAGGTTTTATCATATCATAGATATGGCGCAAGTAAAATCTAGAATTCCGGCGTCGATAAAGGGAGTTTCTTTGATAAATCAACCTCTAAGTTACCTCATCTACCTGAAAAAAATTGTCACCTATTTGTTCCTCACCTTATTCTTTAACTGGACCTTTCCTCTCGTGAATCCCTTGAATTTTCTTCTCATATTTGTGCTCTTCCCGGTTTTTGCATTCATTTTATTCCTCTTTGAGATCATCTTGAGAATTGCCGTTTGGATTCGGTCACTCTCGAAAGCCACCCAGGTTGACACAATTGACCTGTGGAAATCGTTGAGCTACTATCCTGTTGGTGAGTAGAAGGGTGGAATCACGTACGTCGGAGAATGTGCATCCATTTCCCCGATCATTTATGACATAATCCTTTAACAAATAGCGGAAAATCTACGGAAAGGCATGAATTCACTAGATGATCAAGGGAACATTCAAGGACCAAATTTCAATCTTGACAGGGCGGAATTTTTACTATGGTTATGTTGTCTAGTCATTAGTCGCAATCAAGATTTGGTCGATGAAGCTTACAAGAAGGTTGTCCAGCTTAAAGATTTTTCTAGGTCGGATGTTCAACCGATCATTGATCTGCTTACAAGAAGTGAAGACTCAATTCACAAACAGGCCGCATACCTCGGCCTCAGATTTTTACCTTTGACTGAATGTAATAGCGTGGGTGGACCATATGGAGGAATTTTTTGGTCGGTCGTTGCATTTGAATCACACTTCTCCGATCATCTACTTACTTATTATTATTACCATTTTTGCAGGAGCGACAATCACAACTTTATCGTCTTGGCTTTTAAGGGGACCGATACATTAAGCTTTACGGAATGGTTGACGGACGCGAACCTGGAACGAATGGTACCGAGTCAAACTTAAAAACGAACCTCTTGGAGTTTCCATTGAGAATAACAATGTTGTTTGTCATCGAAAAATAAAGGATGCGCGATCTTTCCTGTTTGGTGAAGTTCACGAGGGATTCTACACTTCACTTTTTCCCGACAATTCTTACGACTATTCAAGATTAAAAAAACAATGCCCGGCTGCAAGATTGTCCAACGCCATAAGCATGAAAGCTGCGGGTACGTTGCATTATGTGCCACGTGGAAATTAGACATTGTTTTTAAATTAATTTAAACTTTTCCGATAGAAATTCACAGCAGATCAAAAAAACCGGTTAATCTTTGGGTCACCGGTCACAGTCTTGGTGCAGCGTTGGCCACCCTGATGCATACCAGGATCTTTGCTGCACCTGAATCGGTCGGTGAACACGTCAACCATCGTGATGCAATTGTATTTGGTTGTCCCTTCGTTGGTGACTCTGATTTTGCGGCCGGCTATCGACATTTGGAAAATCAACCGAAAAATACAAACAAGAATTTGTGGAGGGTTATAGACGACAACGATCTGGTTCCAAGGTGAAAAAATCATAATTATAAAAGAAAAAAAAAACTGTCAGTAATTGGTAGCCCACTTTCTCACTGCAAATCTATCGATCCTTAAATTTCAGGGCTTTTCTTGGATTTCATGTCGCAAGTTTAGGTCATTACCTCAGCAAATATGATCTCTTCAATTATGTAGGAATTGGTGATGATGTGAGATTCTATCAGGATGGTAGCAAGCCTTCGTCGGAGAGAATCCTCTATGGACCCGATCCAACAGCACTCGTTTTTCGAAACCAAGATTTTGATTCACCCGGGCTGTGGCCATTCTTTGGGCTCTCGGAATTCGGTGATCAAACATCTTTGGAACGCACGGCAAAGTCTTTTCGCCGTCGGAGTGATCAGAGTTCCGATGGTGTTTTACCGACCGATCGGCTCATTCCCACTCCGATTTTGAATCACAATACGTATAGGTATTTTGAAGTCATGGAGAAGTCTAGAAAGTATTGGGATGCGAAGGATAGCATTGAAGTTCCGATACACACTCCTACTAATAATTCAAGCCTCGTTTAAAAATTGACGTTTGTATGATTGCGCCCAGTCGTTCCCTAGTTCGCCATACGTGCGAAAAGGCGTGATTAGGGCCTTGTTTGCTTACTAATTATTCTAATAATGCATTCACGCGTGTACAATGTACAGTATATTATCGCAATAAATATTGATAGTAACACAAACAATACACATCTGGTAATCAAACTACCGTGCTGTATATCAAACTTACATTTGATTATAAATACATGATTGAATACAACAATCAATATACAGCATGACAGTAAAACTAGGAATTCGTCACAATTTTCTTTCCAAGTTATTTTCCCACATCAATTATTCTTGTAAGTTTCCTTGCAAATAAATGGTTGTTAATTGACACATCACATTTTTCCTTAGACACTTTTATCCCTTTAAATCGCGTGTTCACAGTTTCATTAGCGAGAATGGCGTCAACCATGAGAGCAATTCGAATTTCAAGCACAGGAGGTTCAAAAGTTTTAAAATATGATACGGTTCCGCGTCCCGAGATTACTGGGCCGGATGATGTGCTGGTGAAGAATGATTTCATCGGTGTCAATTTCATCGATGTATATCACAGGTTCGTTTAAATCATCGAGTAATTTTTGATGCAAAAGACTTTGAGGGTGACAAGACTTTGGATAGAACGGGTTTGTATGAAATCCCACTTCCGGCAATAATTGGGCGCGAAGGCGCTGGCGTCGTCGAATCGGTCGGGGAAAATGTAAAAGATGTTGTTCCTGGTGACCGCGTTGTCTACTTTGGAAATAGTTATGCGGAATACTCGAATTCTCCCTCGAAGCACGTCGCCAAAATACCAGAAGGTGTCGACTCGGAAGTGGCTGCCGCTTCCCTTATCCAAGTATTGATCGTCGCGAATTCATTACGTCAAATACTAAAAATTCGAGAATTTCCCTGATCAATTTTCTCTCAACAACATCTCGACAAAGGGTTTGACCGCGCACACCTTGGTTACTCAAGCCTATCCCGTTAAGAAAGACGATTGGATCCTTATTCATGCTGCCGCAGGTGGCGTTGGCCTCCTTCTCACTCAACTCGTGAAAAACATTGGCGCTCATGCAATCGGCACCGTCTCTACTTCCGAGAAGGCCAAATTGGCAAAGTCGGCGGGTGCCGAATACATAATTAACTACACCACCCAAGATGTCGTTAAGGAAGTCATGCAGATCACGAATAAAGAGGGCGTGCATGCGGTCTACGATGGTGTCGGAAAAAGTACATTTGAAATTTCCCTAGAGTGTGTGCGTCGACTCGGTACCTTTGTTACATTCGGAAATTCTAGCGGTAAAGTTCCGCCGTTTGACGTCACCACACTCGCAAAGAAGAACATAAGACTATTGAGGCCTACTTTGTTTAATTACGTCGTTACCAAGGAGGAGTTCCAAACGTATACGAGTGAATTATTCGAGTTACTTCTGAACGGCAAGTTGAACATAAAAATTTGGAAACGATACAAATTGAGCGAAGTGAAACAAGCTCACGAAGACTTGGAAGGAAGGAAAACTTCCGGAAAGTTGCTCTTAATACCTTGACTTTTTTTTTTGTCCCGTGTTCTTAAATAAATCGGTCGCTGTTATTGGACAATAAGTCAATTTCTGTTTTATCATGTGATCATTTACGCGTCGTGACATCAGGGAGTACCAATAATAACATACTGCAAATATTCAAATCTCCTCTTCCTCTTGCTCTAAAATTAAATATGGACGAAATCTTCACAAAGTTGGCGCTTCATACTGCGACTCTGGTAAATACCTGCATGAATTAGCGAATTCGAGTAGCTTGCATGGCAAATTAAATTTCGTCTATAACCCACGCACGCAGGTCGGTAAGGCGGCTTTTGCGTATAGTACAAATTACGCTATGGTGATTATTCTTTTCCCCTCTCGAAACAATGAACGCTGTCTTTAACAATTCTAATCGATCCCGGTTAACATTAAGAAACAAGTCACAAACTATATTAAACAAGACACCACCAACGCTCCTCACATCGATGTCTCCGAGATTGAGCGAGTTAAAGAGGTTATTTGTTGCATTCAAACCTCGCCTGTTTTTCAAGTTAAGGCGCAACTGATATATACCTTTTAATTTAGAGTTTGGAACTTAGTATACAAATGGTTCAACCAGCAATAGACTTAATTGAAATAATATCGGCACGTGGAAACACGACATTGGAACCGACGGTTGCTCACACAACGATGTTACGAAAGGAGATCGAATCGTTCGCACGTATGATTTCTAGAAGCTCTCTGGATGCTGAAGAATCAAATATTAAAACTTCGAAAAAAAAGCGTCCTCTGGACCATTCTAAAATCATAAAAGAAATGCAGGATTTGATACTGAAGATCGAAAGGTTCGTCCCCTATCTTAATCTCGTGATGACCACGAGCGGAGCGAATCTCGGTTGGAGTTTGCCCAATTCCGTGAGTCCCTCACGCCTACTACAAGCCTCTAATGCATTGTATGAGGCAAATAGGAAGTTTACGGGAAATGTTGCCAAACAAATGCGCGTGGGACCGGTGTACAAATTGAAACTATATTATATGTTTACCGCTTCGGTACGACCCAAATCGGTCGTCGATTTTACGTGGAAGGAGGAGTTTACAAAGTGTGATGCTTTTATACATCGAGTTCGTGAGGCTTCCAAGGAGTTTGCTTATGAGTTGGTGCTTGTAGAAGACCTTAATGACGGAAGATATCACGAGGAATTTGATACCGGTGATCCAGCAAGACTGAAAGAGATTAGAGCTAAGCTTGACAAATCAAATCAAAGTATCCCGGGAAAGATTCGTCGAATTCCGGTGGGTGAGATATCGCGCTTATACTATACCTCATCGGGATCTCTGTTGAACATCGAAGAGTCGAAGACACCGGTACTCGTTCTCAAAGTCATAAAAGGGCTTTCCAAAGCTCATTTGCTGAAAGAAAGAAGTTTGGATAGAGTGGATCTAGATGCGAATCCGTTGTACGTGCCTCAAATGGCGGCTGCCCATGATGAACATTTAAAGGATGCAAAAGAACACACGGACGTGGATTTGTTCGCCCTGGAAATCTTTCAGGAAGCAGAAACCTTTGCTGCGGATGAAGAAGAAGACTATGATGAAGAGGAAATTGTTAGCAGTGACGAAGAGATCGATGATGGCGGGAGGGTGACTGGGACCCCTCCCCGTGAAAATGTTAGAACACCCTCGCCGAGGAAGCCCCCTCTACCAGACACACCATCACCAAAGAGCATTCCTTTGCCAGAAACACCGTTATCAAGAACTATTCCAAGAACAGTTTCGTCTTTGCCTGGCACTCCCTCACCGAGAAATACTTCTGCTCCAACATCCCTCATCCCAAGCAACGTTCCTTTGCCAATCAGCGATGACGAAGATTCGGACGCAACCTTAAGCGACGACGATGACGATGAAATAAACAAAACCGATGAACTTGAAATATCTGATGAACATCGGGATCCCGTGATAAATATAGAAGCCGACGTTGAAAGCGCTAATGATATTCCAGGTACTCGTGAACCAACAGATGTTATAGAAGTTCCGGATGCTGATTTAAGCGTGGATGGTGTTAACGAGCTAGACGGCGGTAACGTTGAGGTGTATCAATCTAATTTGAAAACCCTTAGCCTTCTTGAATACATACTACGCCTAAGTGCGTTGGAGGTTTGTGAACAAACAAATCACCTCGAATTAGCCGATGAGAAGATTAATTTGTTCCTCAAAGATGACGATCCATCCGGAGGGTCCACTGGTTCAACAACGACTACTGAGTCATCGCCGCCAAGACCAACACCGCACACCGCAACTTCCACTTCATCAACAGCCAAGCCTTTGTCGTCTTCAAGAAGACTGTTATTTGAAGAAGAATTGAACGCAATGAAAATCAAATAAAACATTGGCTTTTGAATCTTAACATCATGCACCAAGCATGATCGTGGTTGATTGTAATGCGTCATGGAAGAGATGTCGCGTGAACAATTAACATCGTAGCATGTGGAAAATTAATGTGTATGTGAAATCTCCTGCGATGTAATATTTTTTTTCTACAAGTGATAAAGGTAAATAATCTTAATCTTAATATTTCAATTGAAAGAATTTTTATCATGTGCAACTTCTGGATAGAAACATAGAGCAAGTGACAACATTTTTTTTTATAATTTATTCCCTGCACAAAAATGTTTTCAATAAAAAAAACCTTCGATTTCTTTTAATGTTAATATTTTCATTTTCTTATTTTACAATTCAAACTATATATTATTTATTATTCATGAATTTTCATGTTACTTTATTATCGGATTTGAATTTGATTGTATATTTTAAAGTATAGGTTACAGACAAATGAATTAGACAAATTGATCATATCTATACTTCATATATTGCACAGTATATAGTATAAGATTGATTTGTGTTGATAAAACAGAGCATAAATTCAAAATGATTAAATAATCCTGGTATCAAGGATATGAAAAATTTTCAAAAAAAAAAATAATAATAATAATAAACTTGGATGTTAATTTATAAAAGTCAAGTAACTGGAATTAAGTGTTCTTTTTTAAATTTAAAATTCTTAATGCATCAAATAATAATATTTTGATTCATTTTTAATATGCTATCAAATTTTTTATAAATAAATATCATGTGATCACTTTAATACAAATAATATATCAACTTGTTAAAATTTGATTATATTCAATTATAAAATTTTTTTTGATATAAATAATATAAAATAAAATATTTGTATTTTTAATACTAAGGATTAATAACAATGTTTTTCTTAATACTTTGACATTTATTTTTTATTAGCTTTTAAAAAAATTTTTACCAATTTTTTTTTTTAATCTTTGAATTTTATAATACGCGATTTTTATTTTGTTTTGCAAGTTTTAAATCTCATAAAATTTTTTTCAAAAATGGATTTTTATATAAAAATTGATGCAAATTTGAATTTACTCAAGAGTAATGATAAAGATAAATATAATTAATAGTTATGCAAAAAAAAAAAAAAAAAAAAAAAAAAAAAAAAAAAAAAAAAAAAAAAAAAAAAAAAAAAAAAAAAAAAAAA